>JANHFX010003139.1:44215-92107 GCA_027560015.1 Chloroceryle amazona | reverse complement strand
GGGGGGAGCATTTCCTAGGCTACCTTCAGACTAACAGTGATTTCTGACTTGGTGTTCCTTTTTATCTTCAGGGAATGTACCAATAGTGTTGCCAGCTGACACAGTTGTTTTAATCTGATGAATGCACTGGCTGTGTGGTTTTTTTTATTGTTGATAGTGATACTTTATTTAAGCTATAAATCCTACTCACAGTAATGTCAATTTGCTTTTTGCATGTCTACTTGCAGTCTCGATACTGCATTTCAAGGTTATAACTTCCAATTTCTCTTTGCAGTCTTGAAGCCAGTTTGAAACTAAAATATGATAGTACATATGTGCTTCATTACCAAATGGACTTTCAGGATTTCATTAGCATCTGGTGTGGTGTTTATGGTCATCTTGTAAAACTAGTTAAGTGTTATGCTATTATGAATAACTGTATTTTATTTTTTCTTGGCAATATAGTAGGCTGCTACAGAAAAGAAATAAGTGAATGATCAAGAGCATCATTGTGTGTTTTATTTAGCTCTTCTTCACTGTCTTTTAGTAATAGGCGGTAATAGGCAGTAATAGATCACCACAGTGGCCAGATTTGTACAAGTTTAATTTACAGATGCAATGTGCTTATAACAGCTCTAGAGGAATCTGCAGGTGCTCAGCATCTTGAGACTCAAATCTGAATACTAGAATTTCCTAATGTTAAAACAAGCTGGTGCATCAGCTTTTGTTTTCCATAGATGCTGTATAGCATAGTTACATTGTCTATTTACATTACCTACCATCCGCAGGGGTCTATATCCTTGTCAAGTTATAAGAGACTGTGTTTAAAAGGATGACTTTGGGCTGTGTTGACTTCCTAGTGAGATAATCCTCGATGAGTTATGTCACCTAGATCTGGAGTCAAGTCACTCTGAAGGCACAGAGAGATCTTCAGCTTACATCAGTGAACACTTGCTGAGGTCAGTAAGTTCATCTGTCTTCCACAAAAGTAAAACAAACTTGATCATCAACTTCATTGGCCTTCCTAGGCCATTGTGTCCCTAATCTGTCTTTAAAAGCCTTTATGACTGAGGCAGTCTCTTCCAATACTTCATTCTTTAAGTTTGACTCATGTATATATATTTATATATATAATTAAATCTCTTTCTAAACTTAAGGAAACTTCATTTTATTGATGTTTCCAATTAAAGTTCGTATTATCTGAATTTATGTTTTTTCTGGTTGATGTCTTGGGATAAACCCATGTGAGTGAAGCTCCTAAATTCATCCATTTAGGCTTAATATTGATCTGCCTGTACCTTATTTCCCCAAATTTTGAAATGTAGGTAATAATGTTACCCTTACTATCAAGGTCTTCTGAGGATACATTAATAAAAGGTCATGAATCTTTCTAATAAGCAGAGGTTTGTAAGCACCTAAAGCAATCAGAAAGATGGGCATGTAAACATCACACTAAATAGCAGTTTTCATGTGTGTTGTACACACCTCTTATAAATGAAGTTCTGTACATAAAATTATGATGTTGGCTTATTTGTGTCTTTGATACAAAATGTTTTACTTAATTTTTTGGCCAAAGGTAAGACTGAAGATCTTGTAGTATCTAAGTAATTCTCACTGAGGATTGCAGTGGTCATCCAGTACCGGGAGGGAGACTGCAGGTTTCATTCCTAGCATGCTGCTGAACCTCCTCCCTGCAACCAGGGGCAGGGGCTCTTGTTCCATCTTTGCTCTTATATCCTAGCATGAAAATAGGCATATTTAGTAGTGGATTCAAGATCTTTGAGTGAGAGGTGCTGCTAAACAGCTTGGGACCCGTTACACGGGTGCTCAGAGAAGTGAGTACTAAGTGTTACAAAGCAAATTCTACCTCTGTCCCTTGATATTCCATGAAAAAAATCTGCTTTACAGAGGTATAGAACTGTTTTTAAAATTAAGGATAGACACCATGTTCATGAAAGGTAAGTAGTATGCTTCAATGAGCATGAGTTTTATCCATGTTATATGATATTTCCCAGTCTCATATTTGTCATTCTTCTGCTGTTCTGATGTAATAATTCACCACATTTTCCTGTTTAATGTAGGAGAATGGAGTAAGTGGGTATTTTGGTAAATATTACCTTTCTGGTGGTAAATACTGGACCTTCCTTCTGAATTCTGTCAAAACCTACAGCTGCTCAAAGGAACCCTAGTGTGCTGAACCATGTAATGCCATAATGAAATGTCAGGCCCAGAGCATGATGAAACTTCTACAATCTTACTGAGTGGTCTCTCTGAGCTAAGGGTTTGATTCAAGGCCAGTGGATGAAAAGCTTTTAGATCTGCGTGCTGTGCTATGTAGACCCTGTTCTGTGATTTCTAATGCGTACTTGTATTTTGCAATCAATACTGCACTATCTGGCCTTTCTTCAGTGGTATCAAAGAACCAAAGAAGCAACAGATGAACTGGGACAAAGAAGAATAATTTAAAAACTACAGAAGTTGCTTGCTGACTGATTGTATGTCCTTTATGAAATGCCATCCTTGCTGGCATCTGAAGAACTAGCATCAAAGTACAGTACCCTCTTGGCATGGTAATAAAAGAACAAGAGGAAAGCAAAAGGAAGAATAGCAGTGTATACAATTCTCTTTGTTCCTTAGCAATATCACAAGGTTATTCCTCACCTGAAAGGCACAGAATTAGTGCTGGCAGCACAGCAGTGGCTCTCATTGAAAAGTCCTGTGTTCCCTGGATGTCAGAGAGCACATTACAGTGCTCTGTAATAATCTCTCAGTAAACAACATTGATAACACAAGTTTCTTCCAGGCTTCCTGAGCAGCTTTGATGCCACTTTCAGCACTAATAAATCGTGCTGGGTACTTGCTATGGTGTGAAAATGGACACTCTCCTTCCACTTACCTGTTCCAGGAATTTTTTAGAAATATTTGAACAAATTTCAGCATAAAGTGTTCCTCAGTACTTTGGGTTTAACCAGCTACATTAAATGTAACTTAGCAGCTATATGTAGGTTGTTCTATTTGCATTTAGGAATTTAGAAGTTTTCAGACTTCTTGCTTAGGTGGAGGCAGAGGCATCAGGGAAACAAAATATGGAGGTTCTTGATATTGTTTTAAATTGCCGCAAAATACCAAAAATAAAGCTGATAGCTGGCAAATTTCCCTCAAGGCAGCTTTTCTTCATCTCTGCTGTAGTTGTAGAGACTAATGTCTAATTTCAGCTTTAAATACTGTGAGAATATATTGTTGACATATGCTTTCTGTAGTTCAAATCCAGCTTTGAAGATCATATTTTCATACCTTTACCCAGACAAACTACAGTGTTTTTTAATTTCTGCATACAGGACTGAACTTGACAGCTGTTTTCTTTTCTTACTGGTATTTCCCAACACGTACATAGCTAAGGGAACAAAAGGGAGCTCTCTTCATGGGATGTCAGACTGTCTTTACACTTGAGTGCAAATGGCATTGTGACATAGAAGTAGGTAATCTTGGAAGTTTTAGGAACTTGCTGCTTGTGCATCTATTCTGCAAACTGGGCTCTGGCACTGGAAGCACGCACTGGCACTGGAAGCACAGTGGCAATGCAATGGATGGGAAAAGGAGTAGTGCAGCAGATTTCTGTGGCATCCCAACAGCCCAGTGTTTGCCCACAGTGTTGAGCGTCTTAAATTAGTGTAATAATTTAAATGTGCCCAACAGGAACATTGTATTATCTGGAGGTGTTGGGGCTTTCTGATACCACAGGACTAAAGAGGAATCAAGTTCTTAATGAATCTCAACATATGTCTTAGTCTGTTAACTACTATTGGGGGTAACTCTACCCTACTAAAAACAATCTTCTTCCTTCTTGAGTCAGTGGGGAGAGACAGGTGATTCTAAAAGATTCTATTAGACTCCTGATCTGATTTGTTCTTTGGAGAGACCATCTCGCCCCACTACGTGAATAAGATGTGTGGCAGAACTCACTAGGCTGAAGTCGGCTTTTCTGCCTGCTGTGTGGCTCCCTCTCCAGCTTCTTGCTGCCCCCGTTGCGTCCTTCCCTCACAGAGCAGTCACAGTTGTGTCCTGCTATGTGAATGAAGCCATGGGAAACTGATGTGTTTTGCTCTACAAAACCGAAACAGTTAATTTGTCTTAATTTGGTGAACATGTATTTATTTCACTAATAACAAATGGAAGCATTCTGGTACACGCTAAGCAGATACACTTTTGCAGAACAAGCTGACAGACCAAAAATAGACTTGTCAAGACATGTCGTGATGCAGGTTTGAGACATTAGGGTTATAAATGAGCATCTAAAGTGAAAACTTGCAAGTGAGTCTAATTTATTATACCTATATTTACACTTTATACACACACCTACTGTTAGATCAATTACTGTTATTTTCACAGTAGTATCATAAATTCAGTACAGTGATTAATTCCAATTGGTTGGTTTGATGTAACATGAAGCTTTATTGTAGCATCTAGAATGCAGCTAAACCAGTTGTGATTTCATATTAGTTACAATATATCTAATACTACAACTTATAATTTAAGAACAAACTGCAGTTAGGAACACTAATTTTTATTTCCAAGTAATTCTGAAAATAACCACGATCAAAAAATATTTCAATTACTCTGCACTGACTATGGAAATTAGCCATTTCAATGTTAGAGTATTTGATTTGTAATTGATTTGGTTTGCATATTTTTGTTTTATTCTAATTATTCTTCTAGACTAGATCAGAGTTCTAAAAGAGGTATTTCATAAATACTTTTTGCACCTTTTTCCAAAGCATAGTCATTGGTGTAACTGTTTATGTAAAGTAATTTTAGTTGGCAATTTTGTGAAAAGGGAAAAAAAAAAAAAAGCAAACAAAACAGCAACTGTCCTGCGTGACTGCATCTTCATCCTGAGAGGGGAGTGAGAATAGGTGAGAGAAAGAACTGAGGTCAGGGAAGAGGGAGAGGGAGAAGGTGATCCAAGCACCAGAGCAGAGATTCCCTTCCAGCCCATGTTGAAGACCATGGTGAGGCAGGTTGTCCTCCTGCAGTGCAAGTTTAAGCAGGTGGATGCCTAAAGGCATGTGACCCCATGGAAAGCCCATGCTAGAGCAGGGTTATAGCAGGGTATATGACCCTTTAGGTGACCAAGCCTAAAGCAGTCTGTTCCTGAAGGACTACACCAAATGGAAGGGACTCATGCTGGAGCAGTTCATGAAGAACTGCAGCCCATAGGAAAGAATCTCTTTGCAGAAGTCCAAGGAGGACTGTCTCCCATGGGAGGGACTCCACACTGGAGCAGGGAAAGGGTGTGAAGAGTCCTCCTGCTGAGCAGGCAGTAACAGCAGAGACAGGGTGTGATGATCCAACTGCAAACCCCATTTCCTGTCCCTCTGTGCCACTGTGGGGTGGAGGTGAACAAAATCAGGAGTGAAGTTCATTTAAACCCAGGAAGCAGGGTGGGGCGAAGTTGCTCTGAGATTTGGTTTTATTTTCTCATCTTCCATTATCTTAGTCCAGTGTGTTCGGCAATAAATAAATTTTGCCCAAGTGAAGTCTATTTTGCCCAAGACAGTAATTGGTGATTGATACCTCCCTGTCCTTATCTCGACCTGCAGTACTACTGCTGTATTTTCTCTTCTCTGTCCGCTGAGGAGGGGGGTTATTGAGTGGCTTTGGTGGGTACCTGGCATCCAGCCAGGGTCAATCCACAACCCATAATCTCAAAAGCAAAAAATGAGTTGTTTTACTGGAATTGAAAACTTTAGCAAGGAGTATTAATTATGCTAATTTAGAAAATCACAAAGTACCCATTACCCATAGTAAGAGAAGTAAAAGCTTCTCATAAGTATGTAAATATTTTAACATTTACCTTCTCCATTTTTCTGTAAGCATCTTTAAGTCTTCCACTGAATCTAAAATCAATGCAGGTGAATCAGAGGACTCCTGTGGTAGTCAACAGTCACAATGGGCTAAGTATGAATAAGTAGGAAATACAGGATTTTCGACCAGTTTGCAGAATACGCAGGAAATACAAGATTTTTTTTTTTTTTCTGAGGCTATGGGGAGATTTTCAATAGAACTGACAAGTCTGAAAATTGGAAAGATTTTACTGAAGTAAATGATTTCAGAATGAAATAACCATAATTGAAAGTATTCAGAATCCTAATTTTCCATATGTTTGACTGGCTTATTGCGTTCACTGCAGTGATAAGCACAGTACTGGGAAGTTAGCAGAAGTTTAAGAACTGTTCATAGCTTAGAAAGTTGCTGTCGGAGGGATGCATATTTCCCCTGTTGTCTGATCTTTTCCCTCTAACTACAGTGGTACATGAGAGCATCTGGTTGTTTCTCTGCAAATACATTTAATATATTGCCTGCATAAACATGATGGGAACTTACGGTTTTTGGAATAAAAACTGTGTATTCCCTCCTGGCAAATATGGAACTTTTTGTATAATTTTTCTTCTTGAGTTGTTTCAAATATATCCTTTTTTGTAATTTTGACCATTAATTTCTTATTATTTTCATTCTTTCATAATTTTTCAATGTTATTTACAGAAGTTGTGCCCATATAAAAATGAGTAGTCAGGACTTCAGGGCCAGAGGAGGAGCATGAAAAAAGGATAAAACCACCACTGTATATAGCCTGCTCATTTCAGGAGGAGATTGGGGTTTAAGGGGCCCTAGGGTGGGAAATAAAATGAAATCCTAGTCCCTTCTGCCTGTGGAGAATAGTCCAATCACAAGACATAAATACAGACTGCAGTACTTCTCCTTGTGACTGCTGTCCATTCAGTTTGGAGATGCCTCCTTCCCTGTGGTGCCCTTGATGACTTGGCCTGAGTTCTAGATTGCATCACTTAACTTGGGACTAACTAATTAGATCTGTCTGAGGGAGAGAAACTCAGGGTCACACAAGGTGTCTGTGACAGAGAAACAAACTGAGTGTCCTGATCTCCAAGCACTCAAATCTGTGAGAAGTCATGGTGTTTGGTAGAGCTGGAATCAGATAAATTTACCAAGAAACTGCTTCTATTTAAATTCATTTGTCATTAAAAAAAAAATTTTAAAAATTGCCAGTTCTTGCTGAAACACTCAATAGCAGCTTAACACTAGTGACATCTTCAGATTTCTCTTAATGTAGACAATCATCCCATTCATAGGCACACATGCATCACATTGCCACATGCATTTCAATCCATCAACAGTTTCACAGAGACCTAGAAATTATTTTAAAACCTAATTTAATAATAGAAGAGGGACAAGAGTATTAACAAGAGGCAATGAAAAGGTACATTTTGTGCAAACTATGATTCCTTAGCCAACTGAATATTAACTTATAAACCCAGTGTCAAATTCATATTGGTCATGGTGGAAATTGATGGTTCTGCAGGACTAGGGATAAGGTTGTATGCTTTTGTAGCAAAAGAATCTCAATCCCTGCGACTACTATTACATAGTGAATTCAAAAGGCTTTTCTGCGTTTGTATTGCCTTTTCCTTGTAGTTCCCTAGTTTCCTTTTCCTCTTAAATCTTCTACGTCATTAATTCTGTGTCTCACACACTGATGTTAGTGTCTTTTCTGCTATGCCTACACAGGGCAGCATGTAAAGATACTCAAGGCAGCTCTGAATGAGCTAGTTCAGATAACAGAACATAAATTTACACTTATTGGGTGTCAACTATAGTATTCAGCTTCTCATTAGAACTCTTCCAGAGCCATCTCTGGTATTTTTGATTGATGTAGTACTGAGCCAAGTAGAAATGGTCATAATAGCATTGTAGAAGTAAGATGCAGCTGTTTGGGGATGTACAAATGCATAGAAAGACACATCCCTTGGGGCGGGGGCGGGGGGAGAGGCAAATGCAAACCTTTTTTTCTCATTTTAGAGTAATTTTATTTAAAAAAGGAAATTTCAGGAAAAAAAAAGATAAGGATACAAGCAATCTGATGGAGTTGACAAAGTGGACAAAAATGTATTTCGAATCATATTCAAATGTTCTTCTGGATATAAAATGTCAGTATCAGACTGAAGACAGAAAAACTATTTGATGAGGAAGAGAGCATAGCTTAAAATAAGCATGAAATGATTATAAATGTGTGGTGGTATGACACAAATTGAAGCGGGTTGAACTGAGTAACAGAACTGAGCTGCCAAGAGCAGAGAAACATGCCTTGCTCTGCTGGCATGCACAGAGCTTTCACACTGAGGACAGGAGCTGTAAGGTAAAGGGGTAAAGAGCTTCTGTTGGTAATTTTGAAAATGTGGATCAGCTGTGAAGATTTAAATTAGGATAAATTTGAAAGAACAAGAGTCCTTCTAGATTTAAGACAGGTACTGAAGTACTGTGGTCTTATTTAGAATGGTGTAATCCATGAATTTCAGCTTTAGTTTATAGGTCTTTCCAACCAGTATGTGATTTTTTTCACTGAATATGAAGTAGAGGAGGATGCTCCCTAGTTTGCTGGATCGTGTCAATGTTAATTGACTTTTGCATGTTTCCTAGCTGTGGATGAGTTCAGTTATTCACCCCCTGAGGAGGAAAGTGATCGATTAACCTCCAATCTTTCCATTTTCAGTGTCACAGTGGTACTGTAGGACCACCTCTTCAAGGGGTGGGTGCCAGCTGCACTGCTGTGTGGTCCTCTCTCCCTGCCTGTGTAAGGGCTGTAGCCAAGCAGCAGCCTGGTAAAGTGTTCCTTGGTGGATCTACACCTGAGGTTTGTCACTCACCAGTTGCTTCTGATCCATGGAAAAACCTAAGTGTTGGCCATGTTGCTGTCACATCCACCATTTTCACTCTCATCCCTTGCCCATCTTGGCTGTTGGTTACAAGCAGTGGCTTGTGAAAGCTTCTCTTTTCCCTTTTATGGCAGCATATTTTTGATGGTAAATGTTTGTGTGCTTGCTCCTGTACCATGAAGTTTATGTGCTTTGTTCCCACAGATGCTAGGGTACATGTGGGGAAAAAGTAGGGCAATTTCTACCATCACCTGTTCAGTCTGTAGGGATGTTATCTCCCATAGCATGTTTTCTTCTTTCACCCTATCAGATTTACCTGATGAGATTCCTGCAAGGCTGGTGTGGCTATCCAGCAACACAGCAAAGCATTTCTCCTGTGAGGAGTGAAGGAGCCCAGTTTCCACACAGATGCTCCCAGGAGATTTACTCTAAGTGAAACAGGCCAGTTCTTCCTGAATGTGGCTGCCTACATTCACCAGCTGATGCAGGAAAGCACTTTGAATGTGATGTGATTGCTGTGTTGCCTGTCCTCATTTCATCTGAGCATCAAGGCACAAAGTTATCACCATCATTTAAATTGGATTACACAGTCAGTGCATTTTATCATTTCACTTCTCACACCCAGTGATGTGGAACACATTAATTGGCAGTTGTTGGGATGCACAGGGCTTCTCAAGAGTGTGAAAGCTTTAAGCATTGTTCAAAAAGTAATGCCATGACCTAAAACCCCTTTCAAACCTTCAGCAAGCTTTGAAACAGGCCATTTTATGTATAAAGTAATACTGGGAGAAGAGGAAAGAAAGACATTAAAAAAAGTGAAAATTGTTCTTCACTTCTGTTCATTGCACAGTTACCAAAATCAATGTGTCTGCAAATGTAACTTGTCTCATAAATCATTAGGTCACAAACCTGCACAATGTCAATGTGTTGTCACTATCCTATTAAATTAAATTACTAACCAAGGTAATACTTAACAGCACATTTCACAGGGAGCAATTTTTAATGTATTGAAGATGCCTAATAAATATAGCAGTCAGCTAATATGATCTGAAGCCTCGAGGCAGAAGAAATACTAGAGAGAGATAGAAGAGAGGGGAAGAAAAAAGGCATCTAGTCACTAGGGATATAACATACTGAAATACTGTATTGACATAATGAGAAATGTCCTACTGAATCCCTAAACAGTAATTACCAAAGATGGGTTGAATGGGTTATATTTGGATTTGGTATCTGCTAACACAAGGGTGTAGGCAGAGATTACAGATGACTGGCACAATCAGCTAAGCTATGGGAAAAACTAAATGGTGAATTCTGAACCTTATTTTTAGTGAATGTTCCTGGAACTATATTTATAAAAGGCAGAGGCAGGCTGTCAGCTCCTGAAGAAAACAGTGAAAGACGATGATTTATACCTATTCCAAAAACCAGATATTTTAAGATTAAATCATATTTCAATTCTGAAGCCTCATGAAGTAGTCCACCTTGAATGGCAATACCCTCCCTGCTTTTCTGTTAGTCCAACATGGGAGTAGCTTGCTCCCCCCCCTTTTCTTGGCAAAAGCCAAAATTTAAACACTTTTCTTGCAATCCCCATCCTCCTGCCTAGTGATTTAGAAGAAGGATGAGAGCTTGAACAACTCCTATTATTATGACAGTAAGCAGAGAATAAACAGTCAGCAAGTTCAGGCTTCTGCATGGACAGGATGGTGGGTTCACAATCCAAATTGCAGTCCAGACTAGAGTAATAGTATATAATACAGAATATTTTTCTGATTAAAGTCTTGGACCTTGGAGTACTTGAGTATTAGTCCAGAACATCTGAGTGCCTAAGGACAGCACTTGCACTCCAGAATTATGTTTGGCATAATGAAATAAAAGCTCAGCACTACTGGCCAAAATTCAGCTAAATAATGTTAAAAGAGCTGTGCTAGGTACTTTGGACATGATCATTGTCACAAGATCAGCACAGAGGAACTTCTGCAGCTGTGCTTAATATTAACTCTGCTACCTTCAGTTCTTGGCTGCTGTGCTCTACCTCAAGGAGAACATGCAAGTGAAATGTCAAAATGTGATCCCTCTCAAGCTGTAGGGAAAAGAGGAAGGTGAGAGAGAAAGGAGATGAAGGAAAACATTACTTTTAAGTAATAGAAGCTCATGTGCTATTGATTTCTGTTGTTTGACAAGCAGAAAGTCAACATAACTTGGTGTGTGAACATAGTCTAAGATCCTGTGGAGAATTAGTTAGCTGAAACAGATATGCAATTGGGTGTAATATGCTTTGCACATATGAAATTTATTTTTTCATTTATTGGTGCAATGTATAGTGCAAAATATTCTGTAACAGAACTGCCAGTGTAAGCTCCATTTTTTTTTTTTAAATAATATAGTGTATGTAAATTCTTACAATGTGATCATCTGTTTTTCCAGGAATCTATAATCTTATTCTCTAACACTTATACTGTTGTATAATGCTAATGACTGTGATTAGGCTCTGAATCTTATGGCTTGAGATCATCTTTATGAGGTATTTTATAGTCATTTTAAATTATGGCATAAAACATTTATTGTTTTGTAAAGAAAAAGTACGTGTCTATATGAAAGACATGAGATTATATTGTTCAAACCACTTCTTGTAAAGACTTATTTTACAATTTGTTTTGGTAGCTGCAATGGTGATGGAGCATTTTCTTTCAGCACCATCAGCAGGCAAAGCTATGCCCATGGACTATTGATTCTTTAGGCAGGAATGGGACTATAGTTCTCGATAAAATAGCAAGCATGGTGAGGTTGTGATATGTGTGTTTGAGTCTGGAGAGTCAGGTAAAATTCTGGCCCTAGCAAGCTACACAGGAGTTCTGTGGTTAACTTAAAAAAACTGCAGTATTTTTCTTGACTACAAAATTTCTTCCATTAAAATTTGTGTTGGAATTTCCTGGACTTCTTTCAGACACCAGATCTACCATCTCTGTGTCTCCATACATGTGGTAATTCTAAGTTGTGATTTCAACTGGTGCTGTTTGCAGAGCTATGGTGCCGATGGACCTGGCAGGCAGAACAGCACTCAGCTTCCTCAGCTGTCATGACAATCACAGTTGTAGAGGCAAATGTAGCATGTCTGTATTCACTCCTAAAATGTCTACATTTGCCTTTTAACACTAACCAGATGGAGTAGTTGTTTTAGGTGATAGCACATGGTTTAACCTATCAGACAAATATCCTAAGCTTATTTTACTTATTGTGTTGGTTCCTATAGAAATTAACGCCTCCTTGCTTCTTAATTTTTACAATACAGATGTTTTGTTCAGCCTTTCTCTTTGGGAGCTCTGTCACATTTCCCTCCATTTCCACTTTAAGGGTGATTGCATTTGCTCACATTTTCTGTCCCTTTGTTTGCCAGCTGCATCAATTTTCATAGTCATGCCATGTTTTCTGCTTTCTAACAGATTCCTGTCCACTGTTACTACCTCTAAATCAGTGTTTTAATACTTCAAAAAGTCATTGGTAAGAATGGCTGTGAAATTTAGTCACTTCATTGACACTTGTCTCTTGATGCTGTAAGCTATTTGCACTTACAGTTTCCTTCTGGTATTCTGAAGTTTGGGGTTGTTTTTAGGACTGAAATTCACTGAGGTTGGTCATTTATTTCTGCAGTTTCACTGGAAATAAGACTTCTAAAACTGCTAACTCATTTAAAAGATCATGCATGTTTAGTTCATTGTTGCAAAATGCATTCACAGTTTCATTATCACAAGGCATGAACTATGTGTTCAGACAGTGTGCAGTGGTCCTGTATGTTACATACCTCTGTAAGCCACTGACACTGTATTCCTAGCATAGGTTGTTATGATTTCTAAAATTCAGCAATGTGAATAAACAGAAAACTATTTTTTTTTTTTTGCTAGATGTCAAGGAATTAGACACTTGGATGTCCTTAAGCAGTCTAAAACATAGCTTTTCTAACTAGAAAAGGCTGGAGACCAACAGCAGTCCTACCAAGGAGATCTGGTCTATTGACAGCCAACTGAGTAACACTGAATTTCAAGGACAAGTACTGTGTACCTACTATATTCCTTAAACAGAGGGCTCATATATTTCATTAAGAGTTGTCTTTAGATGATACATTGAACAGCCTGGATAGAACCATGGCTGTGCTGAGGTCAATAGAGAAGCTGAACTGAATGTTTAGAGTATTTTACTGTAAATCTTTCCAAGTAACAATTACATTATTTATAGGTACATATCAATTCAGTCTGAGGTTTTAAAATTCTTATGTTAGTAGGATAGGAAGAATTTCAGTATTGATCAAACAGGTGAATATATCACAGTTTTCATTAACGTGAAAAATAAACATTTATTACCATGTTTGGCATGTATAGTTTACAGTAATAACAGGAAATAGCTTTATAATATACTTACAGTTAATTTAATATGCTTCCATTATGATGGAATTGCGTATACCTAGATGTGATTTATTCTTGTTAAAATTATATTGTAATTATTTGCCTTAATCTGTGTACATTGGAGAAACACAGAGAGGGTTGGAACAAGACTGGAAAACTGTTGGCTTGATCCCCAACTGCAGTAGGCAAGTAGTTGTGAATTTACACTTCTGACCAGGGAAACGGGCAAATGGAGTTTAGTCTGTTGACCCTTGCAGTTGACTCGTGAAATGGCAGGGAAACCTGCTTCTCTCTTCCCTGGAGACAAACTTCATTAGTTATATGCCTACTTTTAATATGCAACATGTGGAGAATCTCAGCTTTGGACTAGTGGTTATTTCCAGAAGACAGTCTCAGGATGTAGGGAGAGCTGTGTTGGTTTGTATGGACAATCTAGGCCTGTTAAAGGAGTTACTTGCTGTTGACCATTGTATGGAAGTTAGTGCCTCTTTGACTAGGTCTTTAGAACTGACCTGGGGGGTATTTCTTTTATAAAGTAAAAGATATCAGTTTTAATTAGAAACAAAAAGGCCACCCGTGGTGACCTTGAGGTTTTTGTTGATGGGGGTGACTGTCTTAGCTTGTTTAGAGGGACTGTTATTATAAGAGGTGTTTGGAGTGACTTCTAGGATATTGCCCCACCCTAAACTAGGGGGTACGTGGCAAGACCATTGGAGGAAGCAGCATCTGTCTTACTGGTGCAAATGGACAGAATGAGGTACTTAACAATAATCTCACTTTCACAAGCAGGAATAACTGAGGCAACAAATCTTGACGTCTAGCCATGTGTCAGAGACTTGAAACATTGTCACTTCCTTTGCAGTGTCTTATTACAAGAGCCATCCTTCCTTTTCCAGAAAATAGGTTGACAAAGGTTTTAAAAATAAACGGGAGCATAATGTTTTATGGTAAGATCATTTCAAGGACCGTTTATTTGCCTAAAGAAAAGCGGATTGCTGGTATGGTACAATAGAACAGTAGTCCTTTTGTTCAGCACCAAATGAAGCTTTCTTTCATAATGAAATATAGTCTTTTCCAGGAACTATTCTATCTCACTGGCACATTCCACTTACAGATAGTGTTAGACTGGGTATATGAACAATCTTTGCTCTAGACTTTCGTTTGCAGGCCATGGCTTCTATTATATTTAAGTACTTCTCCTTGAAGCTCTAAATCAAGGGCAGCTTCAGAAGTGGGCAGCTCCTATTAAATGTAATTAATTTCACCTGAAGCTTATGCTGAATGGGAGGCTGCTAAACAAAGGTAGCCACTAAATTAGAGTAGCTGCAGTTAAGAGCACGAATAGTAAAAGTACCTCTATTAAATAAAGGATAGTAAGTAATCAAGGAGGGATTATAAATGAAGCTATGCAGGGTTTGTTTCACGTTGTGTATTATGCCATTCCCCAAAACAGAAACCATCTCTCCATGCTTTCGGTCTTGTAAATGAACTGTAAGATACATTGTGTCTATATCCTTGTGCACCTACAGGTTCATAGTCTAATGAAGTTTAATGCAATACTGTTGCTTGTTTATATGATCTTATTTTTCATTCAGTGTGAAGTGCTTTTAAAAGAAAACTCTTAGGATTTTCAATAGCAACTTTTGTGCTATAAAGTCATTTATTTTTCTCTCTAGCCATATATTTTGTCTCTTCCTGTTTGTGGTCAGCCAAATCATCACGACTTCCCAATAGTCATAGGACAGCTTGCCATTCAGATCTTCCAAGTGACCTTTTCCTCTTAGATCTTCTGTATCGTGTCAGATTTTCAAACCTGGTTTGTTATCATGCTTTACGAGAATACTGATGATTCACTGTCTTTCAGTCCCTCCAAATGCTTCCAGGGGTTCATTTTACCTATTAAATCCCAATCTTTCTATTCCTGATTTGGAAGTAGAATGAGTACAGCACTTCTTGACTCCATTCCGTCAGAAGACAACAATTTCCACCCCATATTGCAGTCATTATTCAGGCAGCACTCCCCCCAGATTCCAGAGATGAACGGCATACGCAGGAACTGGAGGACTCAATGCCCTGTCGACTGCATCATTGAAAGGACTTGATAACTAAACTATGCCTTTTAATGTAATGCTCACATTTTTGTGAGTAGACATAATGAGAAAGCAGAATTCTTATTAGGATAAAATGTCACCAGAATATAGAGAATCCAACTCTGCTTTCTATGTTGACAAGTTTAAGCTAACTGTCAACAACAAAAATAAATAATAAAAAAATAGTTGGAATAGACTGAGCTTTCTTTGCATGGTTAAAGGAAGCAGATAAGAGCAGTTTCATGCAGGGAAAGGATCAGGTAAATAACATCTTTACAGCATTTATGCTTTTTGAGTAACTGGAGCAATTTCCCTTTAAGCTTTTAAAAAATCATTCTCAAATCTAATACTGACTGAGTCACCTCTGTGAAATATTTTTCAGCATTCAGAAGTCATCTCAAGTGGGTTATTTTCTTCACTGTTGTTTTCCTCATCTCACAGATCAGTTCCTCTCTGTCACAGCTTTTCAAAGACAGTCTGTTGGCATGCAGACTGCTGTATGAGAGGCTTGATTTCTCTAATCATAGTGTGGGAGAGACTGAGCAAAAGGAAGAGGACTCTTTGGACTCATTCTCGATATTAGAGTTCATCTTGAGAATTTTACTTCAAAGCACAGCATGACATAGACAATTTCTGAGAAATTCCTTACTGTCCATTTTCTTTAAAGATGAAATATCCTATGTGCAAGTGCCATAAAAGCAAACAAACCCACTCTTAATAGCCACTTTTCCATTTAGCTAAAATTACAGTGACATAATCCATAGTGATGTTTATCTACGTTAATAACTTCTAATGCCTTGGAAGATGTAAAGACTATAGTCTTGGTATGTGAAGTCTAACCGTACTGCTAAAACCACAGACAAGTATTAAAAACAAGAGTTGATAAGGGTAACTTCATTATAAAATTACCACTTCAAATTTTTCATGGTGGCAGGGACCCAACTCTTTTATATAAGAAAACTTCTTCTTTCTGATGCAGGGTTTCTTATGGAAAAAACAATAAGCTCACCAATCAACTAGTCTCTTTTATGCAGTAACTGTATGGTTTATCCATCCATTATTTGGGTTTGTAGATAGGTCTAAACACCTTTACATTATGTCATACTTCCTGTACAGTACTTACTATTGCAGAGACTATTCAGAGGATTTTGTAAAGGCTAAAGCCAGGAAATTATTCTTGCATGTCAGTTCAGGGAAGCAAAATTTGCATAGTATGCTAGAGTACAAATATTTGTTTACTGGTTCTTTTTCTTTGGCAGGAAGTTACTATCTTGTATTCCAGCAGTTCTTTCCAAGATTTATGAATCCTCTCTGGCTTTCAAATGGGTTTGATTTGCATTAAGTAACAAAGTAACCACTGAGCCAGAAAAATAGTGACACAGAAATAACAATAATATGAATGGCACTTAAAAAATCTAGAAAATGAAGAGTTAAATTTGAACTTGGTTTAGCAAATTTGGATGTGATGGAAACATCCAGAAAAGCATAATTTAGATGGAATTATGAATCTTAATCTGAGAAGGTGCTCCAGAAAGTTTTCATTCCAGCAGCTGTAAAGGCCTATTAGGAACTTACATTTTGAGCAACAGTGCTTCTAAGATTCTTCCATTTCAGGTGCTGTGTGTACTTACAAGCATTCTGACCTAAGTTACTACGAAGCTCACAGCCATCTTGGACCCATTTCACCTGTAGCAGAGCCTAATTTCAGTCACTTGTTGAATGTGCAGTTGGTTTGAATTGTGAATGCAAATGGATTCATTTTAGATATTAGTTTTAATCAATTTAGTTTTAATGCTTTCCTTCAGGTGACAGTGAAAACTTTCAAAGCAACACTTACTATATGATGATGACAACAGATATTATCACTCTGAAACACTGATCACAAAAAAGGGATTTTTCCTATCACTTCGACACCCATTCCAGAGCCTATCTCATCATATACGTACAGATATGTGTGGTATGTGCACAAGTTTATGCAGTCATTCATTCTGGATGTCATTAGACATCCAGAACATACATGCACATCTGGAGCATGTGTTGTGCACCTGTAGTTGAACCACAGTGACATGTTTGGGGTCTTGGTCCAAAGCAGAAGCATTTGTCTGGACTATTGCTAACCCCATATACCTGAACTGGCCTAAGAACTTCAACAACTGTCTTATAACTTCTGAAGTACTGAACTTAGGTTGTCTTCAGACCATTTTGTTGAGCCTCTCTTGAGCCATTTGTTGAGCCTCTTGTTGAGCCATTTGTAGTGGAGAAGAGAAGCAGGTAGCAAGAAAATTCTGTGATGATTATCACACTTTCAACTTAAATCTTACATGTTCAGTAGGAACATGTCTTTCAGGAGCTTGTCTAGTTCATAGCAATAAAGGGAGTCCTTCAAATTACACCACCTTCAGCACCTCCAAGCACAAGTGGCATGTCTTTAATTCAAATGTTGCTGGCAGTTGCGTGACGCACATTAAAGGTGAATCATGAAATGTCCTCAAGGCGTATCTCAGGGTGAAGATTGAGGCCAAGGGAACAAGTCTGGAGCTGCATTCAAGCTTGCCTGCCTAGCTGCTCTGTTACTTTAACTGTAATCAGAACAATTCTGGACTTGGGGACTATTCAGAAATCTGAAATTCAAAGCCATCGCTATTATTAGAAGAAGCAATTTTTAAATTTAAAACCACGTATCTGGATCTTGATCTTTTATGTTAGTGCTCTCCTGACTTCTCTTTGCCTTAGGTGCAGAGGTCCTTCTGAGCTCAGCAGCACTACTGGGCAGTATCTACACAAGTGTGTCACTTGAAATCCCAGACTTGGGTCTATTCAGTTTTCTGCAGCTCTGCGTAATGTTAGATGACAAGTTAGAAAGATTGAAAAAGACTTTTTACCATTAGTGATAGAACAAGAGGCAACAGTTTTAAACTCCAAAGAGGGTAGGTTTAGGTTAGATATAAGAAAGTAAGTTTTCACTATGGAGATGGTGAGACACTGGAAAAGATTGTATAGAGAAGTTGGGGATGCTCCATCATTAGAATTGTTTAAAGTCAGGTTGGATGAAGCTTTGAGCAACCTGTTCTAGTGAAATGTATTTCTGCCCATGGTTGGGGAGCTGGACTAGAATATCTTTGAAAGTCTGCTTCCAACCCAAACTATTCTATGATTCTGTATGTGTTCATATCCTGATAAAAATCCCACCTGAGGAGCTCAGAGGTTTAGGTGGTGGCCAGTATCCCTGTTTTTCTGGGGAGAGTCATATTGTGTCACAATCAGGCCTATCTTAGTGTATTATTGTCAGTGGTTCTCAGACTGCGTGCACCAACAGCTGGAGTCAGAGACCATTTCCTCTTGTAGCTCTACCTGTGAAGCAGTTTACTGGTGGAAGAGAAAAATGAGCTACTCTTTATAGCTATACTCTTTTTACTTCTCAACAGAACAGCCTTTGAGAATGGACATTAAGAAAATTAAACAAACATCTTTTTCTTCTAATTTTTTTTTTTTAAAAAACCTTTGGCTTCAAAAGCAAATACTCATCTGCAGAAGGTATGATTGTTTTAAACATTTTTAGCTGAAAACTTACTTGCTTTTGGTTTTAATGAGATTTTTTCCTGAAGTAAATGTCTGTTTGCTGGAATCTGAATCCCAGTCAAAACTTTGTAATTGGGGAAATATTAATTTTAGTATATTAGGGTTTATATTATGATTCTCAAAAATTTTCAGGTTATTTACAAGTGTTCCACTTCACTTGGAAGGTCATTCCTAATTTAGCAGCTACTTCTAAAAGAATAATTGTACCTTTACTTTTTCGAACTGCTTGTTGCTGAAAAAAAAGTGTTGTATATAAACATCATGGATTGTTGCTTTAAGTAAAGAAATTCAGCAATACCTTTGATGCTTGTTATGGATTTGTTGTTTGTATCTTTTTATTAAAATGTCTTTTTTATTGCTGAGTATTTACTATTTTCATGTCAAATTTACAGAGCTCACGTTTATGTTCCTCTAATGATCATCTCAAGTGATTCAACAAACCCTAGTTAAATGTGGAAAAGGCTGTATTTTTCTCTACCTCTTCTTGCCTACTCTTAGAATTTACAGCCTATTAATCATTTCATTATATAAGTAGAAGTGATGTGAATACCTAGGAACATCATTACCTTTTTTTTAGTATATATCATTAAATGTTTATTGTCATTTCTTCAGAATTACGGTGTATGATGTGAGAGAGGATCTGTAGCATAACTGATTTTCCACAGGATGTTTAAGTGATCAAAATACCCATATAAGATAAATAGTAAGGCTAGTCAGACAGTCCTGCCCCTCCACCCTTTATGCTCTTTTTGAAGCATCTATTTAGTTTTGGCACCTGTCACACATTCTGGGACCCATGTACTGCTGACACAAAGCAAACCTGGACTTTGTGGGACTTATATTAATAAGCTTTTCATGTCTTCACAGTCAAACTAAAATTGTGAGTCTTCATGTAGTTGACAACTTATTTCTCTTTTGGACACAGTTATATATTCTTGTGGTGGGTTGACCCTGCCTGGATGCCAGGTGCTCACTAAAGCTGCTCTGTCACTGCCCCTTCCTTAGCTGGACAGGGGAGGTAAGATATAATGAAAGCCTTGTGGGTTGAAATAAAGACGGGGGGAGAGATTACTCAGCAATTACAGTCACAGGCAAAAAAAACCCTTCACTTGGGGAAAGTGAATTTAATTATTACCAATCAAATCAGAGTTGGATAATGAGAAAATAAGCCCAAAATCGTAAACCACCTTCTTCCCACCTCTCCCTTATTCCCAGGCTCAACTTCACTCCCAATTTTCTCCACCTTCACAGCAGCACAAGGGGGATAGAGAACAGGGGCTGCAGTCAGTTCATCATGTGTCTCTGCTGCTCCCTTCACCTCAGGGGAAGGACTCCTCACTCTCTTACCATGCTCCAATGTGGGATCCCTCCCATGGGAGACAGTCCTCCTTGGACTTTCCCAGTGTGGGTCCTTCCCATGGGATACAGTTCTTCATGAACTGCTTCAGCATAGGTCCCTTTCATGGAGTGCAATGCTTCAGGAACAGGCTGCTCCAGTGTGGATAGCCAATGGTGTCATAGGTCCTGTTACCAAAGATGCTTCAACATGGGTTGTTCTACCCATGGGTCCACCGGTCCTGCCAGGAGCCTGCTCTGCTCCAGCATGGGCTTCCCACAGGGTCACAGCCTCCTTTGGGTGCATCCACCTGCTCTACATAGGAAACAATGTTATTTGTCTGCTTTTTACACTCTCTGCTGTTGTTTTGCTAACTCCAGCTTGCTGAAAGAAACAGAACACCCTTGTTTTGGCAAATGAGTTTTTATAAATGAGGTTATGTTTCTTAGTCTCATTATTTCCTTACTGGAACCAAAAAAAAAGGTATAAATTAGGGTATTGGGGGAAGAGCCAACTGATGTATTATGATTTATCATGTGCTTTTGGGTCTCTTGGTTTTTTTGGTGGGTGGACAGAAATGGATTGAGAGCATACTCTAAGAAAAACAGGCTTATTAAGGAGAAGGACTGGAGTTCAACTTTGGCTTTTTTTGTGGTTCTGTCTTACATCAAAATTCTCAATGTCTGCACAAAGATGCTTTGCAGATTTTTCAGCTCAAAAGTACCTTCTGCATGTGCCGAGTTCATTCCTTCACCTAATGGTCATTGGGAAATGGTGAACGTTAGTCAGGGAGATCACTGCTTCTATTGCCTAATCTGCAGATTGTGCCTGGCTTGGATCATCCCAGACAGACCCATGTGAGCTCTATTTGGCTCTGCTCTGTACTCTTTCTGTCAGTCCTGACTGTCCTCTTACAAAGTGGCCTAAATCTCCTGTGTCGTGCCCCCCAGCCATGCACTGGTACCACATTTGAGCCCAGCTGTGTAGTAGGGAAGAATGGTGTCAGGGCAGAGGCTGAGAGACGGGCCAGGGCAGAACAAGCTCCTCTCTTCCCTGAACACCACTATGGAGGAGTGTCCTCTTGGACTCACAGTGCTGCTATGGCCCTACCAGCACACAGAGCTGCTGAGGTTGCATGCTGAAGGTCTCATGTGCACATATCTGCTTTTTGGTTATCTGAGACAGCTAGATAAGAACCCTGCTTGTACACTGCTGTGTGGGTGGCAGGACACAGATTTCTAAGAAATCCCAATCTGCAAAGCAGCCTCTAGCTCCATAGGGACTCCTCAGCCACTATGTCCATCACCTTCTGAAATAGGTGGTGGTCTTCACGTTGCTCAGTGAGCTTCTGTCTATGTACTGATCTGTGCTCCTGTATCTCACTGATGCTTAGGCGGAATGCTGAAGTTTGAAACAATAGCCTTCATCAAGGCAAGAATTATTGGTTTTGGTAAAAATTAGTTTTTAAAAAGCTACTTTAATATTCATCACTATAAATATGAACCCCAGATTGCTGTACAATACTCATGTATAGGAGGGTGTGCATACGTGGGAGGAACTGTGTGTTCACACAGGCAGAGGCACGTTGGTGTACACCTGCCAGAGTGCAAGAGTGTGAGAGTGCTCTGTACCTCAGGAGCCTGTGGAGCACTTGGGTTTGCTCTGACCACAGAAACCTTGCTTGTAGCTGCAGGCTCCTTATGGCTGAGGACAGCAGCAGCCCCCCAATGTCAGCTTAATTGCGGAATTAGATATTTCTCAATCATGTGATACAAATGTGTTCTTTTTTTTACATTCTATTATTCACAGATTTAACACAATACTAAACTAACACGAAGGGGAAGCTGAGACAAAGAGTTTGATTTAACTCCTATTAGGTGACTCATAGACTTCCTGTTCTCTTCATTTTGTTTAGATTTATTTTGAAACATTAGACTTTTCCATGAAGTTACATGAAATAGAAGATTAAATCAGCCATAGAAGTTCTACTTAACTCTTACCTTTCTGAAATCTATGTCTTTATAAAAAGGAGATATCGAAGAATGATGAAAGGTTAAAACTTTATATTTTGCTGGGTGAACTGCTTTTTCCTGTAAAAATTATGGCTTCCATGTAACTCCACCCATAAAAAAAGGCTTCTTGATCTGCAGTTAAAACACCTGCCTTTTCCAAATGACTTAAAAATTATTTCAATGCTGTATGAAATTATAAGGCTAATGCACCCATTTTGCTATTAGTTGAATTTTTCAGCTTAGACACTAAAGCTGCACTTCCTTTATTTTACACTTTTCCTTGGTGGCTGCCTGTGTTGCCTGAAGTCTTGCACCAGCTTTGCATAATGCCAGAGGAAGAAGCTATTTAAAGAAATTATCCCTGTTGCCCAAATCCTTTTTGTTTTCCCTGTGTACCTAAAGGCCAAAAGGCAAAGCAGCTGGTGTCATTCTGGTGTGCAAACGGAAAAGCTCTGGCTATGAAATCTGAGTCCCTAGTGCAGAATGATGAAATGGACTTCTCTACATGTGGAATTAGGAAAAAAAAGTAGTTTCTAAAAATAAACCCACCTCTTTATGTTTTAAAATTATTTGAATGCTTCCAGGTTTGTTTTTTGTTGTTGTTGTTGTTGTTGTTTTTTGTTTTTTTCCATGAATACAGTGAGCAAATATCTTGTTTAAAAGCTGGAACAAGTTAGCTGTTATTTTAATCCTACCTGTTTCCTCACTTCAGGTATTTGTAGGTATAAATGTGGTTACCTTTCAGCCTGTGACAAACTCACAGGTTAGCAAATGCATACATCTCAACCCTGGTCGACAGGTGAGGCATGTCTTAACTCCTGGGTGTTTGCCCTGGTACATTTTAAGCAATGTACTCTCCATCCTATGAGCTTATTCAATCCCAAATTATACTTATCTAGGGTGCAAAGAAGCCCTGTGTTTTAATGAAGGCAGAGAACCTGGGGGGACGGGAGGGAAGAAAAAAAATTAAAAAAAAGTTGATAATTAGCAGAACTGTGGTTCTTATGTGGAAGTCATTAAGCAGTTGAGTAGCCTTTACCAGAGATTTTGCCCTGAAATCATTATTATGCTAGTGCAACTTGCCCCAGCAAGAGTATTCAGTTACCTGAGGATTGAATGCACATATCTGCATGTGATGCAAGGAAAGAAACAGTTTTATATTCGCAGAGAGCAGCAGTCTTTCAGCAGGATCATGATTTTTGCTCTGCTTTATCAGATCACCTGTATCACTGTCAAAAGTGGTATGTGATAATGCCCTGTCTAATACCTCTTTGGAAGTCCTTTTCCCCTTTGCATAGTAAAAACACGATGGCTGCATTTTGAATATATCTCTTCTTTTTGGACAGTCTCATCTTCATCAGTACATCATCAAGGGCTCTCACTGGATATTGCATTATGCTAATCTGTACCGAGATACAATTGCTTCAGTGACATATTGCTAAGGAAGCAAGCTTTTGCCATTCTCACTGTTACACCATTATTTAATAGCAATATTTTTTTTTAAGCCTGAATAACTGTTTTTAGAAAGGGGAAAATTGCATGACCACATGCACAGCAAAGCTGCTGAAAGCTAACCCAGCCTGTTATGGTTGTAGCTTTAAATGACTGATGGAAACTTTCTGTCTTTATTTTTGCAAGTGAACAAGCATCTGCTGTTGCAACTGCTGGTTAACAGGCTCTTTTCTCCATATGAAGTCAATCTAATTATGTGCTCTTGGCCATCCCAAAAGAAGGACAGAATTAGGTAGTTCAAACCAGGACTATTTAATAAAGGAGAGACACAGAACTATTGAGAGAGTGTAATATGTGCCCTACTTAAATAGGCTGTACTGAAAGGATGTTTGCCTCTGCTGAAAATAACAGTTGGAATCACAGAATCTCGGAATGTGAGGGGTTGGAAGAGATCTCCAAAGATTATCAAGTCCAACCCCCTTGCCAGAGCATGAAAAACTAGGGCAGATCATGCAGAAATGCATCCAGACAGGTCTTGAAAGTCTCCAGCGAAGGAGATTCCGCAACCTCTCTGGGGAGTTTGTTCCCGTGCTCTGTAACCCTTACAGTGAAGAAGTTCTTCCTCATGTTGAGACAGAACTTCCTGTACTCGAGCTTGAACCCATTGCCCCTCGTCCTATCACAGGGCACAAGTGAAAAGAGGTTGTCCCTGCCTTCTTGATGCCCAGCCCTCATGTATTTATAGACATTAAGCATATCCCCTCTCAGGCTTCTTTTCTCCAAACTAAAAAGCTTCAGGTCTCTCATCCTTCCTCATAAGGCAGGTGTTCCAGTCCCTTAGTCATCCTTGTAGCCCCCCGTTGGACACACTCTCTAGTGGTAGAGAGGAAGTACACAGTAACTTTAATTTTAGGGCCAATCACTCCTTATTCTGCCTTCTGTTTTCCCTTATAATTCTCTGTCAAATTTTATTTATTCTGTACTAAAATATGTACCGGTCATATTTTTGTTTCATCCAAAGCCCCACGAAAAAGGTGGCGCTCCTCCTGATGACTTGGGTGACCTTTGGATCAAACTGCTAACGCCATTTCTATGACAGCTTTGCCAAGAAATTCAAAGATCTTTCAGCCAAAACTAAGTTTCCTTGACATTTATAAAAAGTGACAAATTATCTTTAAAAATTTCTGAAGGAAAAGCTGCACACTATGAAGGCGTTTCTCAGCGTTCCTCTTTTTTTTTTTATTACATTTTGGGGTTGTACTTTTTTCATCCTGGAGGTCTGTGTTCCCTGCTTAAATTCAGTTTACAGCATGAAACTCTATTCTTCAATAATTGTTTCTCCCATAAGCCTTCTCTCTTCTGTCACTGTCAGCTGCTCCACTGTCTTTCACCCAATGCACTTTTTCTAGCTCAAGAACAGAATGTCTACTGATGGCAACTCGGAAAATGAAATAAAACAGTTGTTTACAACATCTTATAATTTGGTCTTCTGTCATTTTCTAGCTCCTTCTCCATTAACAGCCTAACTAAATTTTTCTTTCCTATCTTCCACAGCACCTGTGGAATTTGCCCTTTCTTTGTCAGCCTTATAACAAACAGTCAAATCAGTCAGCTGTTGGTCATATTCTGTAGGGTTGTTCCTTCCAGCTTCCTTAGTTGAGTCTTGTCACTTTAAAACTTAGAAAATATTTTCTTATTTTCTACTACGTCAGTCATGGTATCTCTTAACTGTCCTCATCCTTTTGATCTTGTTTCTTCCTCTTCAGTGATCCACATGGAACCTTCTTTCTCAGTACAGAGCAATAAGCAGTTTGGCAGGATACGCAGCTTGAGCAACTTCTGTGACTCAGGGATTCAACATGAAGCTCTCTTGCAGTCAGAGATCATACATGGCTGCCTACTAATTGGTAAAAAGAGAAAGTGCTGGAAATATGTTGATAAACACTTACAGGAGGACTCTTTCTCTACATTCTCTGTAACATAGCTAGTGGTGGATACCCACGGGGTTTTTTGATCAAAACTCAGTGTGTTTTACTCCTGTTTCTAACTTCATCGTGTCAGTTTGCTTTTTAATAGGCTCTTCTGTATCTCGTCTATTTGTAAACTCACAGTACCTCTCCAGAACTGATTGGATTATCTGGGTGGGATCATTTCTGGTCCCTGGTAGGGAAGCTGTAAATTCACTTGGACAGAAGCATGAGTTGTACAATATTTTTCTAGCATATTTTTATATATAGATTCAAAACAAGAGTATTCACATGAGTACCTGTGGATGTTTACAGCTTAAATATTTATGTAAATACATTTTCTTGCAGAAGTCAAGCATTCCTTTAGAATCTGAAATATATATTTAGTCTTGTTTTTCAACATCCCTTTTCTATTCTAAATCTTACAGATAAGTTATCTGATGATCCTCTTCAGTTTTTCCTCATTTTTTTCTTCTTTTCCTTTCACTGAAGGGGCTTTTTACTTTTCATTCATGAAAATGATTCACTGTTCATTTATTCCAGTATGCTCTTGCTGAGACTCTGCAGGTCATTTTATTAGCCTACTGTGCCAGCAGTTAACTGAGATTCTTTGGTCTCTTTTTCTCTTTCTAAAGCAACTATTTCCTCCAAATTGAGAGCATAATCTAGTGTAGTTTAAAGCCAAGTTATTTCTGCTAGTAACACTTCATGGTTTACTGGTTTAACTTCATGTGCTCAATAGCATTGTAGTGTGCTTCATGTTAATGACCCATCTATTGGCTTTCCATTCCTATGCTCTCTCTCCTGTGCGGAATGGCTCGGATTTTGTTAAACGAGCAAACCTTAATGTTCATCTTAGTTTTCTGTGTGAAAGTAATGGAAACTGTGGGTCTTACTTCTTCACAGCACACTTCACCAGGGTTATATTTAGAATTTCCTTCCAGTCCCATTAGTAAGTGATTAAATATCAATGTGGAAAGAGGGAACATTGATTAACAGGTGAAGAAGTCCCAGGGTGCCTTTTTGGCAGATCATTGAAAGGTCTTTCTAGGAGTTAAAATCCACTGTCTCTGTGGCTTTTTTTATCCTACAGTCTAGTATGCAGCCACTTCGCCTCCTCCCTTCTTCGCTGTGGGTAACAAATGAAAAATTTTAAAGGTTGCTGAATACTGTGCATTTTCACAGTATGTCTGGTGTTTAGGAGAGGTGTTTGTAAAATAGCATCACATTGGTAAATGGCACCGTGCTTGATGGTTTCACAATTTCCATTTCTTTTCTTGTGAACTAGGATCCTTCCATATCTAACACAGGCTGAAATTTAAGATTATAAAAATTATGATTAGCTCAAGAGTAAAAAGGGTGGGTTTAGATCTTATTCACAAAACAAAGCTTCAGCTGGTGAAGCTGTCAGACATCCGGTAGACCCAATAAAACAATGTGTCTGAAAATTTACCCTGGTGAATTTAGCCCTTTTATGCTCTAGAAATCAGTCACATTGAATTGCTGATTTCTCATAATTGTTATTCTTAAATGTTTGTCAATCTATTTTAGTCAAGGATAGACTGACAAACTATTCTTTTCTCCGGTCATAATTTCCTAATATGCTGCAACTATATTACGTTTTTTGTATTGCTATTCAAATTATAAAATTTTTTGAAAAAAAGGAAAAAAATCTATGGTGTATAACAAATATAGCAGATCTGGTATAAAAGATTACTTGTGCTAAAACTCATGAAACTTGCGAGTTAAATGAAAATTTTTACATAGCTGTCAGGGAATTCACACAAGACTGCTACTATATAATTCAGTACAGCACAACAACAGTGAATAATACAGCTTCAGAAATAACAACCACCAGAACTCAATGCTTTAATTTATGAATGTATTTGCACATTAATTTGGTATTCGTGAAGTCAAGGATGGATGCTTTGTTTCTTTTCCATGTCTTCTTTTCTTTTGGCAATATTTTATTGTTTTCATTACTGTTGTTATTAGGTTTTGGGTTGTTTTTTTTTTTTCTTTGCTTGTTTGTATTATCCTAGAACTGCAGAGCCGAATAATAAGTCTTTCTTGTGCAAACTGCTTTTCTAACATATACAAAAGTGATAGTATCTATCCTGAATATGTTATAGGATGCAAAGAAAGGAGCATAGAGTAAGGCTGGGAAAACACAGGACTACAATGAATAAATTTTGCATAATGGTTAGCATGTCAGAAAATACTGTGCCATACATTCTTGCTAAGAGTCTAAAAGAAAATATGTTTAAATACAATGTCATTTTTGCTTTACCAGTGATGTGACAGGGCAGGATTTTTGATGTTTCATCTCCAGGTGCAAAGGAATTCAGATATAGTGGGCTAGTCCCATATACATCCCTGAATGCATAGATAAATGTAAACCTTTTTCCCTCTTCCTTTCATAAGGGAAGGATCTAAGATCATCTCATGACTCTGTGGTGATACCAGGGTGTGCAGTTCATCCTTGGTCAAGAGTTTTAATGGTAACTGTAAGGGTAGAAGTAGAAGAAAAGCATACATATAGGACTTACCTAACAGGTAGGTAACAGTCTCACAGATAAACCTGAGAGGTATTTTTCTCACAAATTAGCTTTAATCGTCCTCCTGGCAGAGCATTAGACCCAATACATAAGTGATATTATTTATGTGTATCTATAGCAATCTATTCAAGCAGGTGATATTACATTTTGGAGTGCAGATTCTGCACATACTTATGATGTAGTCAAGAATTTCACATCTTGTTTTTGATGGAGAATCTAATGCAGGAGCTTCTGGTTTGGGTCTTTTATTTTTTCATTCTTCATGGACAATACTGAATTTGAAAATGGTCCTTCTGCTTCACATTCCATAGTCCCTGCCACCACCTGTAGCCCTCGTTGGATAATTTTAGATTTTCCTCTGCTTTTAACAGCCAGTATAACATTTGAGCCAAGACCTACTTTCTCTTTGTGAAACTATCATGTCACTGACCTTGTGCCCATGTCTTTTATGAAAAACAAGCAATAATGAAAGTCACATTTGGAATGAGATCCTGATGCAAGGATCCTCTGCTGAATGTTATCTCATATTTCAGCAGCTTTGCTGGCTCCAGCACTTGGAAACATTTACGTTCCCCACTGACTGGGATGCATGATTTTTTTTAAGTGTTCTTCTAAGCTTCTCCTTCAATATGTGCTTAACCAGTTCATTCAAACTCACTTTCTGAGACTGAGCTTGGCAGACAAGGTACAGTGAGCAAAAGCAGTGCTCTTATGAGTGCATGCATGCTGTTCAATTCCATTTTGAGGAGGTATCTTTACTTTCTCAAACACAGTAAAGATATAAAAGATGTTTTAAATAAAATTGATGAATGCTGTGTGACTTACAGCATCTTTTCATAACACTTAGAAAAAAAGTTCATTTTCATGTTTCATTGTTAATAAAAACAAGATTTCTTTTCCTTCCTTCCTGAAACATATCCATCCCTTTTACCTGCCAGTGCTCTGGTAGTTAAGGTCAAGGAATATACTGTGCAAAAAAATACCTTATAGAAAAAATGAAAGCAAGAAATAATAAATTTGGCTAGTCATGAAGTTTCAGAGAAAAACAGGGCAACTATGCTGTAGGTATTGATATTATTAACATCACTTGCTATGTAGGGCAACAGGATAGGTCTGATTCTTACACTGAAGTTATTAAGCGACAATTATTATACTGATACTTTAATGCTTATATTGATATTGTACAGAGATATCTAGGGGAAGTTGAAGCCCTCACTGCTAACTAATCTACATATACTGCAATTCTTACTCTGACCATGGAATTAGTTCACGTAGGAATATCAAGTCTTACAGCAAGGTACCTTGAGTGTTGACATAGCTTTATGGACAAGGCAGGACTTTTCCAGCAATTGCAAAACCAGATCCCATGAGAGCTACTAGCCACAGTGGTTACAGCACGATTTTGCAGTGTCACTGTGTACCAATGCAAGGGGAGTATAGGTTTAGGTGGCACTGTTGCACTGGAGAGGCAGGGGTCACAACTTTATTCCTGTATGCAGCAGTTTGTAGGTTACAAATAGTCTGAGGAGTCTTAAAGTGAATGTAGGTGTAGTTTAGGTATGTTTTAAGTCCTCTGTGCTGGCAGTGTGATGTAGGAAGCTTCAAGGGGAGTAAGAATCAAAGCTAATATGGAGGTCCACCTCTCTTATTTGGACAAAATGTTTTTTATCACCACTTCTTTAGAAACATGAATGTAGAGTACATCTTAACACTAAGATACATTTACCTTATTCCTGGCCCTGTAAGTATTCTCCTCTTTGACACACTACTAGGGCTGCAGGGAACATTCCATGTGCAAATCACCTCCAGTGAGGAGCAGGTTGCTAGTGTCCCTGGGAGTGGATTATGTCAAAGTAAGAGCAGAGAACTGGCTTGTGAACTGTGAAGGCAAATAGCCTCTGAAGTAGTTTTTAATGATACCAGTAATGACAAAATATATTGCTCCTCATCTTTGCCTTGGATGTCATCTTAGATAAAATCAAAAGCATCCATGGAGATGAGTAGTAGACTGGACAACAGAAATAGTGTCACAAAAGTGGTCATTACCTGATGGAGAGAGGGGACCAGGACATGAATTGGCCCCTCACTCCAGAACACTGCCAGTTACTGCAAAGTCATTGAAGAATTCCATAAGCCTTGTGGTGCAGCTCTGAAAATCTTTAACCTTATGTGACTGAGATATTTTATTAACTCTTTGTAGAAGTTTTACTAATCATGAAACTATGGTAAAAGATAGTGAAAGGGTAGTGACACACACATGATGTTACTGCTCATTTTCCAACTCCCTCACCAGCTTAATCCTCTTTCTTCTCACTTTTATATCAGTCCTAGAATCAGTGTACATACAAATATGTTTATTTCTTAACTTAAGTTCTCATCTTGTGGGAATTCTGTTCACTCATACAGCTGGGAACGTCTCCAACTGTTTTTTGCTGGCAGAGCTCCAGTCAGGTCTGTGTCACCCAGCACAGGTGCCTATCTAGCTTCTCATTTTGCTGGCAGTGCGAGGGTCCTCAGGTTGAAACAGGGATGAGTGCTTTTCAGGGAATGCACATTTATCTTTGGAAATTCATTATGTGTTATCTGCGTCTCCAGCACCTGTATTTATTCAGTGTTAATAAGCTGAGTATAGGGGTCGTAAATCCTGATTCCACTGAGAAATCAAAACTTTCTGTGAAAGTGAGGTTTCAAAACATTGCCTTAATGTGCATGAACTATCTCAGGGTTTCTATTCCTGCAGAAAATTTACATGCATTTTGTAAAATATTTTCTTATGAAGTCACTTTAAATAAAACCAGTTGCATTGAGGGAATCACAGTAATACACAGTAGTTCAGTATTGATCTGTTTAAATGATTTTGCTCAGTCCTACTTGGAAAGGGAAATTTGAGCTGACAGATAGATTGCCTCTGGCTGACTTGTCCATGTACCTCCCCTCATGGGTTGTTCCAGATCAAGGACTTGGCTAGAAGATACCGATCTGTGGGCTGGGTTTCTTTTCAGTGGAAATCAGAGCATGATGGCTATTGCATGCAAAAATATCTCTCTGTAATGGAGTCAGGATGTTCAAGGGCACAGACCTGTAGTTAATATCTTGGAAGGGTTTCTAGGTCCATTGATCACTACAGTCATGATCCTCTTTTGGCTTCAGTTGAAATTTGTGAAAATGTTACTGCTAGTGATTCACTGGGACTACAATGAATCTTGTGGTTTTTAACTGTATCTCATGATGTCCTTGATAAAGTTTGATTGCTCACTAGTTTTTCCTGGACCCAATCCAAAACTCCACCAAAAGCAGTGAGCTTTATAATCATACCCCAAAGCAACAGAGTTGTCATCCTTTATATTTCCATTGATTCCTAGCAAAATTAAGAAGACGGATATCACAGTTCTGATAGGAAATTCTCTCATGATTCTTTCTCAGAGTACTTGGGTGCAATCCTTCAAGTACAAAATATCATGTGCTTAAAACTCTTACAATTTTTTTTCTTAATCTTAGACAAAGTTAGCATTTTAATGGCTCGCTTGTCTTACTGGATTTCTCTTGAGAGTTAATGACTACATGTAAATATCATAACCCAAGGCAACCATTAAAATAAGACCATGATATAACTTGATAGTAGGAATACTGCAATGTAAAAAAGAACTTGGTCTTGCTTTTTAATTTAATTTTATTTTATTGTTATTTTTACCCGCTGCCCAAAACTTGTCCAAGCTTCCCTTTGAATTTCCTGATGAGTATTTCATAACCATTTCCCCAACAGTATTCTTAATCCATAGCTGCTTCTCTGTCTGTCAGGCTCCTCTTTCTTGTGCTCACCTGTGTATGTGATATAGCCATAATCTGTAAATTACTGAGTAGGATAAACTACAGTGATCAGAATCTCTGTCTCAATCAAGATACCAGCACAGACTGAGAGATAAGAATGAAAATGGGCTGATGATAAAATCCTTGGATTCTATGGAAGTGTAAACAATCCACAATGTTCTGCTGCAGTGGTTGTGGTATGCTGCTGAGCTGTCCAAAGTAAAAGTTTCATAACTCTACCTAAATAGCTCTACATACTCTTCTCATAAGAATTGGAGAGTCTTTGGCTTTACCACTGGACCTAAAAAGTTACTTGTGGAAAATCTGCTTCCAAGTCAGAGGCCAAGCCAATATCAAAATACTACAGGATGTCCCTCTCTCTTATCTCTGTCAGCAACCTTAATAACTTCAGTAATTCTAATACTAGTACCTTACATAACTTTTTTTTTTTTTTTAATCAGGAAGTTTGTTACCTATGATGTGTTAGCTAGGATAGATTATTCAAACTTCTTCAGGAACAAGTGTCTGAAGAGTGAAGCAGATGCTTACCAGTATCCTTGGGAAGTACCACAATTAGGGTGGTACTATTTTGGTTTCATTTTGATTTCCTGGTCATGCTCTGTTATAGTATAAAATGCTCGGAAACCAAAGTCCACTGTCATTTATACTAATATTGGAGCTAAATCCTGCACTGCATCATTGAAGACTGAGAAACAATTTTTGGAGGAGCATTTGCAGTATTCCCAGCCAAAGGTAGAATGGGTTCTATCTGGGAACTATGAAACCCTAAAAAATCCTTACTTATTCTTCTCTTGATGGGAATTAGAGCAAATAGATTTAACTTTTTCCAGCCTAACAATGAAAATCAGTGCAGCAACTAGCTGTCAGCTAACATTTTTATTTGGCAGGGATCCCTGTTTGCAGCTGGTAAGCACTCTTGCATCACTTCAGGCACTTGTTGCTCAGCAACTCGGGCATCGGACAGCAATATCTGATCTCAGCTGAATTACAATAGTTTAGATTAGTGCCAATCTGGACCACTGTTTACAAGTCTAGATTCATATTTCAGTGCCTACAATTAAATATCCAGCTTCTATCATTTAGCTTTTGGACAACAAATATAATAGATAGTAGTTAATTTGCTGTACCATTTAATCGGGAGAGGGATATTGTCTTTCTGTCATAGCTATTGTCATTCTTTAAAAAGAACAGGACCACTCAATGGCAACATTTATAAGCCCCTTCAGAAATGAAAGGTATAGTAATAAATGCATGACTTCACCATGCATTTTATCAGCCTTTGAGTTTGGCTTCAGAAGTCAGGGGAATATTTGTTTGACTTTGGTGGTCTTTGGATCAAGCTCTATACTGCACCACACAAAAAAAGGAGAGAGGCAACCTATTATTTTCCTAATAGTGCTTCCAAAATTATTTTTTCTCTTCTGTATCTTCTTTTAAGGCTTCACCAATTCTGACTAAATCAGTCAGCATCTGACATTTGGATAATAGCTCAGCTGAAGCACACTTGTGAAGCACAGTTAAGTTTACCCTTTGACTTCCATCTTCCCTTTCTGATATGATGCATGATATTTGATTTGCCTTACAGCACAGCTTCTGAGGACAAAACTTCTCTTATGTGTACTGCTGAGAGATAGAGAGGTGGTCACAGATCAGATGCACCCTTTGCTGCTGAACACTTGGCACTCTGGTTAATTACAGAGATGGAAAAGCACTTTAAAGATTTGCTTTTATTCTGTCTCTCCCTCTTCTTTTATCTTGACTCTTGTATTTTATCAATTGCTTTAGTGTGGGAATATCCTTTAGCTTTCATCTACCCAGGGCTGTCTTTAAAAGGCACAAAGTATTTTGACACACAGTTACCATTTTTCCCTGCCCCTGTTCTCTATAAGGCAGCCAGATCACATACTTTGTTTACTCTTTTGACATGTCCCCAGTTCAGTTGTTATCACCTACCATGGCAATGCTCTGATTGCCTTGACAAGATATCATTGTATTACAGCAGCTGTCCTGGCTGTTTTGCAGAGCAAAGATGGCAATAGCAAGACAGAGACTATATAGAGAGGTTGTTCACCAGTTAAGTGGCTTAAGCTGTGAAAGTCTTTAATAAAAGAATCTGAAGTGGTCTGTAATGTAATGATTAAAAAACGAGTTGGATCAGTGTTCAAACTTCTCTATTATGGCTTGTTCATGGTGTTCTAAATGGAAAGCATCCCTTCTTTTGTGCCCGACCAGGTCTTGATTATCCTTAATGACTTACTATAATAAATGTAGTGCTAATTTACTGGGATATTTCAAGTATTAGTTCTTCCCCGTAGGTGCTTAGACAGGAGATGCTCTCTTTTTAGTGTGAAAACTTCTCAAGTACTACTCACAAATATTTTTTTTAAGTAATTAAAGCAAAAAAAAACAACTATTTTTTTTCTGAAGGAGTCATGAAATGATAATCATATCTATAATTTATTCTGATGTTTCAACTTCTCATGGATATCTGGTTTTTGGGTTTTGTGGTTTGTTTTTTTTTTCTAGTGCTTCTTTTATTCTATTTTGCCTAAAGGAGTGTGTAGGATGGTGTATTGACTGTATTTGAATCAGACCCACTCAATTACTTCACTGTTTACAGTGACCATACACTGACACTTAGACAAATGTTTCAAATTATGATGTTGTTAATTCAGTTAGATTTTCTTACTAATCTACCTATAGAAATATTAAAAGGAATGTAGGAACTGTCAAATATAGTCTCACAGTTTTATATATTTATTTTGCCTGATTTTTGAATAAACTATTCAATGATAACTTTGAAAATTAAATAATCTCTGATGTTTTGATCAGTGACTTTGATGGCCTCTCTAAATAATTAGCTTTAAATAGAAATCATCAAGGCTTTCTGACATTCTACAATGTGACAAAGCACTGGTGAAGCTTCCTCAGTGTGTTTTTCCATGTTATATACAGATAAAGTAGTATTGTATTTTCATTGATCTTCTGTATAATGTAAATTTAAGAAGATGATATTAAATAGACAAATCATGATACATCTTTACATAATTGAGTGGTCATGTCATTAGGAAAAATGTCTTGAGATTACAAAACTGTCTTGGGATTTAGTTGCATGATTTAGATGCATATCTTGTATTAAAATTAATGAGAATACCAATGATTCCTCTACATCATTTTGAATATCTCAGAAAAAAAGCTGGAACTTGAAGCATTTTAGAATTAAATGAGTATTGATGTATATTATCATTCATATGGAAATTAATTTAATATTCAGATAAATATGGTAACCAAATGTATTGCATATGACATATTTTATTTTACACTACACAGTCAGACAATGCCAATACAGTGAGAGCAGTAGGCTAAAAATAACTTGCAAGCCATGGGTCCATTAATCTTGTTTCCCACCTCTTCAATAACAAAACCTGAGCTCATTTTAACAAGAGAAAGAGTAGACTAGATAAAATGTTCTTTCACATGTATTCTTGGGGATGTTACCCACAGACTATTAAACATATATGTATATTTTAAGACACAAATTTGTTAATTTTTAATGGCTTCCTTGTAACCGGATATTGTTACAATAAACCTTTCTTCAAGGGAAGAAACAGATTCCAAGGTTTGCGTGTGTTTTAGCAAGAAAGTCTCAGATTTAAGATGAATTTTGCCTGTTTCTAGTACCATTTGTTTTCTGCCTACTGTAAAGGACTTGAAAGGAAGATCAGGTGATAAACTGGGTGGCCTTGTCTGTATTACAACTACATGTGCTGTTGATTTTAGGCATAAAAATGTTACTGCTTTCTGCCTGTTGGTCTGATAAAGTTCCCTTTGAAACGTGTGCCTTTGTGCTGTAAGCTCTTGTTCCTGATGGAGAAAGGCATCATCCCAGTATGTTCTTCCAGGCCAAACTACCATAGCATCCTTTCAAAAAAACAAAGGAGTGACTAGAAGGCATTAAAAGGTTACAGAACCATGATATCCTACCATTTTTGGGGATCAAACTAGCAACAATGGTCCCTCTCTGTTTTGTGTAGTCATGTAGAAAGCTTTGAGCTACTTCAGCATTAAGCAAAGTTCAAATTGAAGATTTCCCTCCTGCCCAGACAGTGCCTAAGTGGATTGTTAAAAAAAAAAAAAAGGACAGAACAATCCATTCTAAGGCTAAACTGACCAGCCCATGTATGATGATCTGGACATGTCAGACTCTTCACACTGTGCTGTGCAAGGAAGTGGTCAATCAAGTATTACGTGCTTCAGGCTGAGTAACTAAGTACAGTGTACCCCTGAGAATACTTGGAGTAGTTTGTGGCAGGAACTTAATTGTTGGCTCTCAGGCTATAAAAAGAAACTTTAGCATGTGCATTAGGTCGTTTCACCTCTTTCTAGTTAGGGAGGAAAAGCCTGATTCTTATGCTGCTGTGATGTCATTAGAAAACTATTGATTTCAGTCTAGTTATACCAGACACATTCAGACATGAAGCAGAAGAGAATTAATCCTTAATTTTTAATAGATGAGTTTCTTTCAGCTGAATGAAAACTAATTTTATAGTCATCTTTAAATGTCTTGTTGTTAACTATATGCAAAACAATGATGTGGGGTGCAAGACACAACAGAACCGACTTAATGTTTCACATATCTTGTAGAGAGACTATTTTTTTATTTTTCTTGCAGGCTATGAAAGATTAAAAAAAACAGCTAAAGAAGACAAATGTATCACTGAGATCTAAGTGAAAGAACATGAGGAGAATATATATTCCATCTGTTACAATAAAACCATTCTAATATCTACCAGTGAGCTTCCTTGTGATACACTCTGTGATTTGGTTTAGGCACTTTAGAACTTCTAAAAAACCATTTCTACATAATACTTGTACAGAAATGTGCTTGTACAGAAAACCAGGCTTCACGAAGAGTCCTGTGCAGAAAAACTAAGGATTATATGGCAGGCTACACACTGGACTCTGCAAAAAGCGAAATATCGAAATGTTACGATCATATTGTGCATTTAGATATACAAAATATTAAATATATCTTCTCAAAAGATTAGCACAATACCATCACAAACTGCTTTCTCTCTAAACGCAGAAGCTAGACAGCGCATGTTCCCCTTCTTCTGGAGGATCAGATTGTGACTTTATAGGATTACAGTGCAAACCACAGATTGTTGAAAAGGGCAGAAATGGCCATTTTGAGTTTCTATTTGGAGTAACTGTTTTTTTACATTTTTTTTTCTTCTGTAACAACTGAAAAAGTTATAATCACAGTGGGACATTCCAATTCACTCAAAAAACCACTTTTTCCCCCCATTGTTCACTTCTGAGTTGCTTTGAAATGCCTCTTTTTTTCTTTTTTTTTTTTTTTTTTTAATGAAAAGGAGAATGTAGACCTCTGGGTAGTTTTGTTCTGATGGATATTTATTCTGGTTGGAATCCTAAAGATAAGTATTTACTGATTTAGTATTAAGCATGAGAGAAAATGGCTAATGAAAAAAAAAGTGTGCAAAATGTCCCATGGAAGTGTGATTTAAATGAGAAATGAGACACTTTATTCTGAAAAAAAATGAGATTGCTACTATTGGAAATTGATATCATAGTCTTAAGTATTATTTTTGTTATACCTCCATTATGACCGTTTCAAAATACTTGTGCAGCTTCTAACAATGCAAATATGCAGGTGTTTTAAGTTATTTGTAAATCATTCCACTTTGCAGTAGTTACAGTACGTGACAAAAAAGGATATTTCAAATGAATATATTCTTTGGGAGATGAAACACCTTGGGAAAAGTATAAAAATGAATTTCTAAACACAGTTCAAGCTACTCCACATGATAAGATTTCATATGGTTGTCATTTCTGCTTTTATTGCTCAGTGAGAGGTGAGACATTGTGTGACTAGACAAGTCTTATCTTACTGGAGGATTTCTTAAGAAGGCTGTTCTACACAGTTTTATGAAATGCCAGTTATTTTCCAGTTAAAGTTTCCAATGTGCTTCCTTAGGAAGCCTCCACCAGTCCCTTTCATTCCCTCAAAACTTCAAAGATAGGTTCAAATCTTACCTTGAATGCTCACTCAATTCTTTGCTCTGTGATGTTTATAGTAACTTGAATTTGGACACAAAACCTGTAGTTAGAAAGACATGAGGGCTGAGGTACAAAGCACCATCAAAGGAGACACACAGTGGGACAGAACCCTGGCATATGCCCTCTGATTCTCTAGCAGGGAACATAAGAGAATTTAAGTAGGTATCCTGTTGTACCTAAACCCTAGGAAAAAATATTTTATAGTGTGTACTTTCATGTACTACTTTTATCACTTTTCTCAGTTTGTGTCACAAAATTAATATTTTAATGTTGTTTTTGAGTGTTAGACTTTAAATTGAAAAAATAAAATTTCAATAGAGCCATTGACCGCAACATTTTGAGGTCTATGTCTAAGTGGAGACAAGTGGTGTTCACCAGGGGTTGGTACTGGGACTTGTGCTGTTTAACATGTTTTCAAATGGCCTGGACAGTGGGATTGAGGCACCCTCAGCAAGTCTGCAGACGACACAAAGCTGTGTGGTGTGGTCAACATGCTGGAGGCAAATGCTCCCATCCAGAGGGACCTTGATAGGCTTGAGAGGTGGGCCTGTGCAAACTTCATGAAGTTCAGCAATGCCAAGTGCAAGGTCCTGCACATGGGCTAGGGCAATCCCAGGCACAAATGCAGGATGGTTTGAGAATGGATTGAGAGCAGTCCTGAGGAGAAGGGCTTGGTTGATGAGAAGCTTAACACAACCCAGCAATGTGCATCTGTAGCCTAGGAGGCCAACCATATCTTGGACTGCATCAAAAGAAACATTTCCAGCAGGTCCAAGGAAGTGATTCTCCCTCTCTGTCCTTGTGAGACCCCACTTGGAGTCCTGCATTCAGCTTCAGTGCCTCCGGTGTAAGAAGGAAGTGGACCTTTTGGAGAGAGTCCAGAGAAGGGCCATTAAGATGATCAGAGGTCTGGAGGTCCTCTTCCAGGAAATCAGCCTGAGAGAGTTGGGGTTGTTCAGACTGGAGAAGAGAAGGCTCCAAGGAGACCTTGTAGCAGCCTTCCAGTACCTAAAAGTGGCTTACAAGAAAACTGAAGAGGGACTTCTTGCAAGGGCATACAGTGTTAGTACAAGAGGTAATGGCTTTAAACTGAAAGAAGGTAGATTGAGATTAGGAGTACTGTGAGGGTGGCGAGACACTGGAGCAGGTTACTTAGAGAGGTTGCCCTATCCTTGGAAGTTTTCAAAGCAGAGTCATCCAGCCTGGTCTACTGGAAATTGTTGCTATCCATGGCAAGGGGGTTGGAACACGATGATCCTTAAGGTCCCTTCTAATCCAAACCATTCTATGGTTTTTTTATTTTTATTTTTTTCTTATAGTTAACAGCTTGACAGAAGCTGTAGATTGTGATTAGAACATGCTTCTTAAGTAAAATGTATTTAAATACTCTGTTTAATTTTGAATTGTTACGAAAAATAGGTCTGTTTTTGCTGTGAGGTATGCTGTAGTTCTGTGAATTGACAGATAAATCCAAATGTGCTACAGTACAATAGAAGAAAACATTGTTTTATGGAAAGAAATAACTCAGTCTAAGGTTGTTTTTCTCTTTAGCATTAATTGTCTTGAGGGTAAACAATCTCTTAGTTTAGAGACTGTCATTCACACACAGAGTAATGCTTGCTTCCACCCAATGTCACCTGCTCTTTTCCTGTCCACGGCACTAAGAAGTCCATGAGACTTTCTGCACATCAACTTTTTAACTTTTTCCTTTGTTACAGCATTTTTTTTAGTTTTGAAAGTGACTGAGGAGTGATGTGCTTAAATCAAAGCATCTGAAAGAACATATGCTAAAATATCCATCTAAAAAGTGTGAGACTTAAAAAAAAAAAAGGTATGTATATTGTTTTATTTTTGTCTTGGCTATTAACAGCATTTTTGCAAAGGTTTTGCATGCTTTAAGTGATAAGAAATCCTGTTATTTTCCAACTTATTTCCACATCAATAGGAGAGTCAACACTGGTTGAAGTGCTGTATTGCACAAAGGAGATGGACGTAAAGGGTCACACTTCTTTTGACCACGTCCCACATGATTCTTTTGGGAGAATCTCTTTGGGACTTCAAGAACTTGAAAGAGGAATCAAGCTGTAAGCAAAGAATACTCAGCAAGAATTTAACCGGGTTTTGGATAGTCTGGTTTGTAAAGGGTTGTGGAATCCATCAGGCTGGAAGTCATTATAAGTGTGTCTGTTTTCTGTTCTCATGAACTGTGTTACCCCATAACCTACTGAAATATGCAGATGTGACTGAGAATAATCAAGCATAGCATCTTCTCATATTTTAATATAAACTAGCTTATCAGCAGATAAAAAAGATGCATGTCATGTAATCAGGGAAAATGAGATAAATATTAGCATATTAAATCACCTCTACCTATAAACTGAGTGTTCAGCATTTCAAGGTGACAATGTCCTTTGTGGAGAGAAACAATCTTTAATATATATAAAAGAATTACAGAATCACAGAATGGTAGAGGTTGAAAGGGATCCCCTGCCAAAGCAAGCTCATTTAGAGCAGGTTGCACAAGAACACATCCAGTTGGGTTTTGAAAGTGTCCAGAGAAGGAGACTGAGCAGCCTGTTCCAGTACTCTGTCACCCTCACAGTAAAGTTTTTCCTTCCTTCTTCAGAAAATTATCATAGCAATTAATTTCCTATATTTCCTTTGAAATTGTCTTTGATACCTGGCTTTGAGTAAGAATTCTCTCTTTCAGAATCAAACTTTTTTTCTATCACTCTCTCCTTGGATTAAAATACTCTTTATGGCATCCCATTGGTTGCCATGGAAATGAATGGAATGACAGATTCAACATTATGGGTTTTCTGGAAGAAAATGTATTGGGGGAAGAATGGGGTGGGGGGGAAATGCAAATACTGAATTTGAATAGGTTACTTTTGGTAATGATTATGAGGAAAATAGATCTTGGCTGAAAGAATGGCTTAAAACCTAATGTGCACAAATTTTTTGAAAAAAAAAAAAAATACCACAAGAAAGTTACATTTCGCAGCTTTGACCTCCTAGGTCAGTGGTGTAGTTTGGAAGGAGACCTCTCATAACTGTTAGGGAATTGTGTCCTTGAGGAGAGTTTTGTCATCTCTCTGCATATTCATGAGGAATGGGACTGTATCAGCCAGCTTTTTCCTGTCCAGATGCTCTGGAGAGATTCAGAGCAATGATGGACTTACTTTTTGTTATATTTTGGGCATCTGGCTAGAGGCATATGTGTCACCACATAATCATGCCATTCTGCAGCATCACTACACACCTAGAGTTTGGGAAGAGGCCACAAGCCTACCGCTGAGTCAGATGCAATGGTTGTGCAGGTTTGAACAGCTTCTTTGCTGAGGATTAGCTTTCACTGACTAGATGTTACTTGAGTCATTAAGCAGGAATTAAAAAAAATCATGCTTTGTTTTCTTTTTGTGATGTGTAACTGTTTATTCCATGGAGTCTGATAAAGCCAGTCCCTTGTGCAAAAACTATTTCAGAAGAAATGTTAGCTTTCCATGCTGGAGATGGTCAGTGCCTCCAAGTCTAAGAAAACTTTCATATTTTCCTGCTCAGTTGAGTGAAACTTAGGGTCTATATACTTCTCCCCATTTTACCATGCAATACATGGAATGCAGCTGTAATTGTTGCACTGGGATGCTTTAGGATCATATCGCTTACCTAGTCATCAGGAAGGAAGATGTGCTTTCCTGTAGCTCTAAAGGCTGTCTCTATTTCCAATCATGTAAGGATATTTCCCTTCAGTAGTAAATGAGTAATAGGTAACTAATAAGAAAGGGATATGCCAGCATCCTCTATCTGACTATGCTCTTCAGGAATGTTAATAAGTGTGGAGATAGACTTGGGTCACTTTTCAGGAATGAAGTGAGGTTGATTTTCTGATGCCCATTATATGCTCTAAGGTGTCTGTATTGTGATAAAGATCTGTGTCTTTCTTTTTGGAGCTGCAAAGAAGGGAGATGTCTACCTGAATATCTCACTGGGCTGTGTAGCTTTTCCTTTTCTACGAGCTCCAAAACATGCAACCAAACTGATTTGGTTCGGGAACCCAAAGCTGTACCATCTTATTGTGGTTCAATAAAATTCCCCAAAACAGTCTGGAACACTGATTCTCCATATGACCTGGTGTTTACCTTAAATTCAGTCTAGTGATAATTGTTTGGGAGGAACTCTAATCTTCATGAATTGACAATGATACTTTGAATCTTCAGGGCCACATGTTATCAGTGATATGTCAACCCTAACAATAAATGGGAAGTCATATTATGAGGATTGCAGGATTTGGGTAAGCCTTTAACTAGCTAGTTCTATGCATCAGTATCCTCTACTAAGGTAAAAACCTCACTTGTCTATTCATATTCTATTTTAATAGAATATCCCCTACCCCCCTTGAAAGGGATAGTTTTAGCTAGAGTTTTTTTGTTCTAATCAGACCACATAATATTGCCATTCAATCTTTGTTGTCACCATGTCATTATGTTGATCTTTGATAGATGTAGCTGAAGCATATTTTAGCCAAGGCAAAAGACTTAGTTCAATTTAGCACTACAAAGCAAATGTCATCCATGAGATGTATGTTCCACAAGACTTCTACAGCCTGCAGTTTTAAACCTACAAAAGTATGTTTTGATCAAGGTAGTGATTTGCATTTTGATGGATCAGTCAGCCCTAAATAATTGTCAATGCTTTGTATTGAATGTTTTATGTCAAATCAATAAGGTAAAAGCTTTGCATGTGGATATTCAAAACATTTTGATGTGTTGTTTTGGCCAGATCATTTTGTCAAATGGAGTATCTTGTCTTGAAGACACAGTATTCTAGTAAACTAGAGATATCAATTATATTTGAAAACACTAACAATCATAAAGATTCAAAGAAAATCTCTCTTAAAGATATATTTTTAACACAAAATTATATTTTTAATACTGTAATCTATGAACAGTTTGGTTTTCTTTCTTTAAAACACAATACAGAGCTGTAATTCAGAAGCACATCCATCTGGTGTTTTGTCATGAATGTGTAATTTTCTATTTCTGGTGAAGTGTGGTGTCAAAACCAGAAGTTCAGTAAGGAAAACTCAAAGTGCATACACTGTCAAAGACTGAGTGAAAAGTTTCAAGTTAGCTTTAACTTTGTGAGAAAAGGGAAGAATTTAGTTCCACCAAAGCAAAACTTCATGAGAAAATTGAAATTGGCAGTTGAACACACTCACTTCAGACATGATTTATGTAGTTGTATGCACCCCCCAATGAGGTCAGGAAAACAGATGTTTTCTTGCATTAAGTATCCTGCACTGATCACCTTAACATGTAATGAAATCAAATTCAACCCCAAATGGTACTACATGATGTGATCTGAAAATGTTCTGGCTTTGCTCACTTTTTTTATCTATACTAATAAACCCAAGCCATTTTCATGGCTCTTTCTATTCATCAAAGGAATTGTTGCACTACTACCAAGAATGTTTGTCATGGTACTTTCAGTCTTGGGTGTATAATCAAGTTACAAAGTGTGGCCTCCTGTTAAGAAACAAAGAAATTAGCAGCTCCAACATTAGCTGGAAACTAGTGGGTAGCAACTGTTGGGTATTTTCAAGATTATTTTTCATAAGAAGGACAGAATGGTGTTGTGACATAGAAGAAGTTACTAGACATCCAGATATCACCTGATTGAGAGCTTAAGTCCTATTTCAAGAAAAAGAGAAGCCCTTGTGGAGAGGGGAGAAAGGGAAGCTTTGCTTCCCCTTATCTACCTGAGCTTATATGTTAAAAAATTATCTTGGGGTACAGATTGCTTTGTCTTTGGTTGGAATTTGTTTCTAGAGGCTGAAATCAAGACCTGGAAGAGGATATCTGTTGGAGCATTGGCTGAGATGCATCCTTGCAGTTTTGTACTCTGGGTTATACTGTATGTGGGCTTTATGCTGATCTGTTACATCACCAGAAATCCCTGCCAGATGATTAATGCATTTTAGTTAAAAGAAGGCCTTTTTGGCTTCTGCTGCTCAACTGGATCATTATACTGACAATGGTTTGCTCCACTTTGCTTTTTCTTCTTCTAGTAACAGGCTAACACTATCTACCTTATGTCATTGAGTAAATCCTCAAAACCATTCCATCAATAGGTGAGAGAGAACTGTTATTTCACATTTCAAATAATTCTTATGTTTTACTGCTTGATTATTTATAGTCACTGAATAAAGTCCATGAAAACATTGGGTTTTGTATGTGAATTTGAATCAACATATTTGTTTAGCTTCTAAAGGCACAAAAGCAAAGCATAGATTTCCTCATCTGACTTTTAAAACACAAAGGCAGATGCCCTCTTACTGCTGTAGTCCTTTGACTAATTATCTCTTAGAACTATAGTTAAGCTGCAATTGATTCTGTAATAACTGGGTGTTACCAGGGATGATGCATAACAGAAAGCAAATCTTTGATAGGAAGAGATCACCAAGTTAGGTACACTGTAATTATTCAAGGACAGACAGTATTGAAAAACAAGCATTTAAGAAGGTCAGGATAAGCAATAATTTTGGTTTAGAATAACCCTTCTCTGGAATGTTTTTACTTTCTGTATACTGTGAACAGCTCTGATCAATGTCAGAAAACAGCCAAGTTTATGCTTATGAGTCCTGTAGTCAACCAAAGACACATGTGAAGTTGTTAGAATGAGACAGCTCTCTGACAGTAAATAAGAACTTCTGAAGGTTTCTGCATGAAGTAATAATTTTCAAATGTGAATTAATAAGCATGTTTCACAAAGAGCTCAGCATGTTGGATTTTCAATAGTTTGTAAAATCTTGCAATGGGAACTCAGGTCTTCTAATAGCTGATCTGTACAACAGGCTAACTGATGCTGTGGCATGAGATTGCAGTTATCAAAATGTTTTGTTAAAGAATTTGAGTCTTTGGTGTTCTCAGGTCATGGTGGAGCTGGAGTTCGTGGGTGGGCTGGTGACCAAAAGTTACGGAGATACTGTCCTGCAACACTTCTATTTATAGAAATGCTGTTTTTTCCTAAAGTGGAAGTACACTGAAATTAAGTTTAAGTCCTGGTGATGATAAAGCATCTACTGAAAATCAAAGGATGATTGCTTATTTGAGATAATGTGTGGCTGATTTTCTCTACAGTACATGGAAAATACAATATCATGGGTAGACTGTTGTAGCAGCCAGAAAGAAATGTAAAGGGTGTTTCAGCCATGAAGATTTACATTTGAGTTGGATATCTGGGTACTAGCATTCAACTATTCATAGAGAATCAGAGGGGGAGTAAGAGTATTTTTTTTATAATCTCCCTATATACATAAAGGAGAAGAATGCTTTAGGTTAGCGTTCATTCAAAACATGAGTGAATGGAGTTTGAGTGCACTTCTTGGTAATTTTATTTATTTAATACAGAAATTAATGCACAATAATTCTTAAATGATAGAGTAAATCACTGTGTAGCAACAGCACTGACCAAACAAATTGCTGCTACTGGCAAAGATACACTTACATCTTCTCTACTCCAAGTAACACATCAGAAAAAAAAAAAAAGAAAAAGAAAAAGTTGTTATAAGGAGAAAGATGACAGTAGAATGGGGAGCAGGCTCTAAGAGCACCACAGAAAGTAGATAGGAGATGGGATGATGTGTAAAGCTAGGGATTGAAAAGGAGAGATAGCAGATAGGATGCATATGCTTATGAAGCTACTGCCTCCCAAGCAGGAACAGGTCACGTTAGGTGGAAGCAAAGCAACCTTAGGACAAGAAGAGTGACCTGATAAAATGCATTATACTGAAAAGGAAGAAAAAGCTCCAGGAATGGGAGAGGGAGGATGCTCTGTTCAGTGAAGACTGAAGCTGACAAATGAAGGGCAGAGTACAGCCAAACAAGGGGACAAACTTGCAAGTGATTAAATAGACAATTCAAAAGACATTAAGTTCCTGTGGAAGACAGATGGAGTTGACATTAGGAGAAGAAAGCTGCAAATAGAAATGGGAGGGGCAACTGAACTTTGGTTTTCTCTCTAGGGAAGAATTTTATGTTGCCCCCATTTTTATTTTTTTTTTAGCAGAAATGGCAAAGCAGATGAGAAACTCATAGAGGAACAATGGTTATTCTTTTATTCACTTCCTGTTGTCTGCATGCAGATCTGATCTCTGCCCTCCAGTGAATCATAAGTGTCTGGTACGCCAGATGCTTAGACTGAGTAATTTGTATTAACACTGCTAATATACGTGACAGATTATGCTGACTATCATTATTAACTGTTAGGTGAAGGACTACCTGGGTTTACTCTGAAAAAAGATCAGTATTATTTTTATACATAATTGTGCATTATGGCTGTGCATACATGATGAGCATTAGAAAAAGAGGCCTCTGCTACACAACTCAGATGTGAGTCCAGCAGAGTTTGATACTCCCCTCTAATTTGGATGTATTCAGTTTTTACTTGGCTCATTATAAATGGAGAGACCAGCTGCAAAATTCAGATGTTGTTCTAAATTTGGAATCTGAAACTTGCCAGAGGTCAGGGACTTTCAGAGATAAAAGTGAGGTTTAGAACTATCTCTAATAAGAAGATAATATATATTTTAGAAGGAGTGACTCCAGGCTTCCTCTCATCTGTGATTTACTAGGTATATCACACAGTGAAGGTTTTTATGAAAACTCTGTTTGCGTGACCCTCCATGACAGCTCCGTGTATTGCCTGGATCAGATTCTGATCTTCTATTGCTCTAAATCAGTTGTAAATCTGTAATATTTCTATCAGGCATGAGAACGGAGTAGCATAAGGGAATAGTATGTATGGCATATATGGGCATACATGTCACTTATGATTATAACATAGCATTTGTGATTTCCAATTACTCTTCTCAAGTTCTTGGAGCTAGAACAGGAAAACACTTCCACGCCCAAGGGAGGTTTTAGGCAAAATTCAGATAGTATATTACATAATTCCAAGACAAAATGCCTCATTCAGCTCTTAGCTCTTTCAGGAAACGGGGTGCCTGTGTCTTTGACCTGAAACTTTTTGTAGGTGCCCAAGAAGTTGATGCCATGTGTAATTCTCACAGGGATCCCTGATGACTTGTGTGCCCCAAACCACCTTGCAGCTAGGCACAATTATACCCATCAGGAAATGCAGTTGTTTATTATTCACCTTATTACTGTAGTCCAGGTCTTTCCATGTCAAGCCCAAATGTCAGGCAATATTGTTAGTATCCTGTGGGAGTAGGAGTGGGAAACCAGGAAACCTACACGGCACCACGGAGAATAACAAATACATCTTCCTAGTTTTACCTGACATACTGTTTCACAGTACTGAAATTTTATATTATGCTAGTGTGATTTTGGGAAGCAGAGATATGGAAAACAGTACCCTAAAAAGGCTTTTTCAGGAAGGGATGGAGAGAAGCACTACGCTATGCAGACCTTGCTGTCAAGCACTGCTAATCAGTTAAAACCTACACAGGGAAGGGAGTAGACCTCTGCCAGCATCCTCGGCTCTGAGACATGACTAAAAACACAGCATGAATTGAACACCAGGCTTGCCACATGACGCTGCTAAATATCTGATGTGAAGCTGAAACTTGAATCATTCAGGTGTCACCCTGCATAGATTTTTCAGGTGCTCCCAATAGTCACGCTGTAGATTTTTGTTTTCTACAGCTTGTCCATGATCTATGGCTTATATCAAGGTTTCATGTATTTAAAATACCTTGGCTAATATTTTTTTTGGCAGGGGGGATGTGTTGTGTGTTGGTTTTTTGGTGTGTTTTTTGTAGTGGGTTTTTTTTTTGGGGGGGGGGGGGGGGGTTTGTTTTGTTTTTCATGTTAATCCTGTGAGTTTTGAATAGAGATCAGCTGGATGTTTTTTATCACGAA
>JANHFX010003139.1:0-44205 GCA_027560015.1 Chloroceryle amazona | reverse complement strand
TGTTGGTGTTGTTGAGTGTTATCGGTTTGTGTGTGTGTGTTGGTGTTGTGTGGATGGTGAGTGGTATTGGTCGGCGGGGGGGTGTGGTGTTTTGTTTTATATAATAATCCTGTGAGTTTTGAATAGAGCTCACCTGGCTGTATTTTAACAAGAATACTTTGCTCTTTATGTAGTTCTATGGAAACACTGATTTTCTCACTCCAGGCAGGAGGAGCATCTGAAATTTTCACCCCATACATAGAACAGCTCAGAAGGTGAAAACTCCCCATCTTTAAATCTTATTTCAGGGTCTGAACTAGAGTGACTCTGACAGCAATGTCAACACAGTGTCAGAAGCCCAATAGACAGGACTGCTCACAGTCAAGAAGTTTGGAAGCAGCTTGCACATTTTGGTGGATCTGCTCTTAAATCTTCTTGTTTCCTCTGGTGGGATAACAAAGATTATCCCTTCTAATTGTGTGCCAAAATCCTTCAGCTGAAATATGGATTCAGAGTGCACATTTTGGAAGACATGGTCAGTGGTGTTCACCATTTTTAGATGTGTCCTGCCACTATGTCCTCTCCTTGCCATAATCTTTGGAGTAAATATGGTGTAAATATGGTGATAGAGGACCTGCAAAAAGTTCTGACATAAAAAAAGTTGATGGTTGGTATACAGGTAGACAGCCTTTCTCATTGATGACTTCATGCTGTGATCCATGAGGAATGGAGGTATCATTAAGCCTGGGTTACACTGGCTCAGTAATGAAAAGGAGCTTTGCTGCAGTGAAGAATTTTCTGTTATGTCTGTGTATAAGCTACATAGCTTATTTGTAATTTTACTTGGTTTAGAACTAGGTCTAAAACATAGTTAACTGAACAGCTTTTGTGTGTAGGGGAAGGTGACAAGAACGTTATGCCAATTAGTGCAGCACTGAATTGCTGAATAACTTCAAGCTCAAGTAAAGGCAATTGTAAATCTCAGAGCAGCTGTCATGCCCATCCAGTGAGAAGTTCAGCATCTGAAATGCTTGTTTAGACACATGGCTGAGGAAATAAAATCTTGTAGTCATATATAATCTGAAAAGAGGCAATAGATAAAGTTGTGTGGAAGGGTTGATCCATGTATGTTAAATCAGGTGAGTTGATACGCAAATAGCAACTACTTGTTAGGGGAAACACTACATGAAGCCTTAGTGTGTCTCCCAACAAACACAATCCACTGGGAATAAAAGTGATGGTTGCTGTTAGACTTGATAGAGACATGAGGAGTAAATTTCTGCTGCTCCTATAGCAGGATATTTGGTATCATCCTCAGAAGCAACCAGCCCAGCTGGAGGCACAATATCTAAATAGCTCCCTCACTGACTTGTTTGTTATGTCAGTAATATGAGCAGAGCTCACAGAATTTTGCATTTTAGTTGTATAAATCCAGACTTGAGACTTCTCTAAATCCTGTTAGAGGGTGGAGGTAAAAAAAAAAAAAGGCACTGTTGGATTACTTTTATTATGGTGAGATGACCTATGCACCAGTAGTGTCTATTATCTCAATTTTCTCTAAAAAGAAAGTGGAAGTGTAGATGCCTATTGCAGAATCACCTATATTTTAATCCTGTAGAATAGAAACCAGGTTGAATTACAGGGTGATACCCATTGTTACGGATATCACAACTGACTATGCCTTCTATTATGCAGTTTTCAGAAGTCGTGCATCAGGGAATAATTTGTTTCCAGTGTTTCTCTGTCATTAATTGCCTGCTATGACAGTCTTTTCACTTATTACATTTGTATAATGTGTAGTCATCACCAGCTAGCATGGGTCAGTGTGACATCAATTAAAGCTCAAAATGAAGACACAAGTGTTAAGAGAGAAGTATGGTTTGTGCTCAAAATAAGCACTTAACTGGACTAATGTGTACTGTGTTAGTCATCATGTTTCATTTTAGAGTTTCCTGAATCATAATCAAGGTGGCCCTGCAGTCTTCACAGGAAAGGAACTATTTGCATGGCACATTGAAAAGGAGTCAACATAGACAATTTCTAAGATAAAGACAAATACAAATTATGGCTTTTGTTACCATCTGTTTCCCTGAGATTAGGGCAGTCTAATAATGGGATATATTTATTTTTTATGTAGGACTTTAATCTATCACAGTCTGTCTTGCACAAGTGACAGTCAGTCATCTACGGGTTACATAAAGTTCTAATTTAATCCCTTAAGTGTGTGATGAAAATAGGAGATTCAGAGAAAGTGAAGGCTTTCTGTTTTACCTCCTTCATTATACTTGCTTTGTCTATTTCTATATGTTATTTGTTGGAGAGTTATATTTGTAAAAGGGAGGTAGACTTGAACAGCTGGGAATACATTTTCTTTGAGGCTTGCTTCTAATATTTGAATCCTTTTACTCGTTACGAAGGGCTTGCCTTACATGATATATAATTACAATTGCAAATAGGATCTCATGGAGCAATGCCTTATTTTATGTTTGGGGTAACTGACTGCCCTACTCCCAGGCTGCAGAAATACAGACCAAAGAAATTTGAAAGGAGTCACTCAGCTCATCTTCCATTTCCAAGACAGGACAAACTATACCTGCCTCATTTGTGGCAAAGCATAAATCTCCAGTCATGAAGAGTGCCAATGGATCTTTTAGAGCTTGTTCAGGGTTTCACAGTGAGGAAAAATGAGGGTGAGACATTCAGAGAAATTCCTAGCAGCTCTCTCTCTTACTCCAACTTCAAACTGTTACTACTTATCTTTATCACAAACAGATTACTTCCATATTGCAGAAAACTTGAGTACAGCTATTGCATGCCTCTTGTCTCTCCTGGACAAAATAAATGGCATTCTAGCAACCTTTTTCTTTGATTCACTAACATTTCCTGTGATGCTGATTATTCTTATTCATTTTCACTGGAATCCATCCAGTGAGTCCCGCTTTGTCTCCCTTGAGATTCAGCAAAGTGCCTTGTGCTGGATACAGTAATTTCTGAAGGCTGTCCTACTGGGTAGCAGAACATTGCTGGACTTCACACACCTCTTGTTCATACATCTCAGTATATTTTTTGCCTTTCAGTAACTTCAGTTCCGTGTTATAATCTAGCTACTTCTCTGTTGACCTGCTCCTTCACCTTCAGTCCCTCATCCGGAGTTTGAATGGCTGATAATTTTCTCTGGGTAAAATGCTGCACTTGCCTCACTTGCCTTTATGAAATTACATCTTTTTTTTTTTTTTTTCCTTCTTACCCCCAGATTATCACTCCAATTAGTCAGGCTTGCTTTGAATTCCAGATCTGTCCTCCCCAGTTTGAGGATGTCTGTGAATTTAAAAGCTTGCTCACTACTTCATCATCAAAGCCACTAATGAAAAATATTGAATAGTACTGCATTTGGACATAATCCAGGGAATACTGATCATGACACTTTCCACTTTGGAACTGATTGAAGTGGTTCTCTGACTATAGCTTTTCAGCCAGTTAGATACCTGCTTGATAGGCATTGCCCCCCAGTTCATTTGTGAAATACTGGCACTAGAGACAAAACCCTGCCTATCTGCTAGATTGGGTCATCACATTTCTTTCTCTTTGATAAACAAATGAAGAGAGCAGATATCCATCCATGTTAAAACTTTGAATGAAAATTTGTGTTTGCACAAGCCAAAGTTGTTCTTATTGCTAAAATAGAAAGTAGTTTCAAACTCTGCCTATGTGGTGAAACCCCAGCCACAACCATTAGCAAGCATACGGATGTGTTCCATTCTGGAATGTCTGGACTAGGTATTGGCCAAAGACACCTGTTTCTGTTGTCCTGACCTTTGGACTGGTATGTATTGCACGTGTACTATATCAGCACATGATCAGTTTTGGTGTACAGCGATCAGACCTCCAAATATAAATACTATATAGACTTCCTCTGTGGTTTGTAGAGAATGGAGATGTAAGGGTTTTCTATAATTTTCCAGCCCTCCTTTTTTTCCCCTTTGGGGAAAATGAAACAATTCAACAAACCAAAAGCTCTCTTTATTCAGTTTTATCCAGTTCTCAACAGGTGTTTCTACTTAAAGTCCACCAACACCTACTGAGTGCTACTGTATGTTTTTTCTAGTTGAGCAACAGCTACTTCTCATTTCAGAGACCTGTTTAAAAAAGTCCTCTAAGGATTTCCGAGAAACAGAAAATGTTCCTGGATAACTCTGCTGGTGGGAGAATGACCCTCTTTGCAAGCTTAACGAGCCACACACCACCTAGCTCCTTGGGAACAGGACCAGCAAGGATCTCTGTGGGACATTCCCTAGTTCTGAGCACCAGGAAGAGCTATGGATTTGGGAGTCTGGTTCTTGTGGCTTTGACACATTCTTAGGGCAAGAGTCTTCCCATATGATCAATCCCTCTTGCAATGGGGAATTACAGGGGAATGTTGTCTTCATATTACCTTTAACAGATTTCTTTGTATATTTCTCTTGTGCCAGCTCTAAGAAATTTTGAAACTTCAAAGTAACCAGTAAACTCATAGTAGTTGTTCTTATGTCTTCTATAGGTAAATATTTTGTCCATGGGATAACTAAGAAATCAAAATGAAAGTCACAGCTATAAAGTTCTCCCACTAAATTCCATGGGATTAGATTCACCCTTTAATCGCTTTGACAAAATTGAATACTCAATAGCAGTCATTAGTAATTGGAGGAAAAACAACTGGATTATTTTCTTTAACAGATTAAGACTGCAGATAAAATAATTTTAGGTTACCATTTCAAAGTGAATAACAATATGATTTGATCTTTATATCCATTGAAAACTTTCTAGAATATAGCCACACTAGTTCTGCAGATTAGAGAAACCTGCAGTTGATAAACCTAAAATAAAATGCTGCCTAATTTGAATACTTGGGGAATAAATGCTTTCCTTCCATTCAAAAACTGGTGAGAACTAAACTAACCAACTTTATGGAACTAAGAACGCCACTACATTTTTATTTCCTTTGAATAGTTTACATGACAAATAGAAATATCTAAGAAATATCTGCCTTGTAATGGCAAATGTAAAAGCAAAATTAAGTCGAGTAATCATTTTCCCTTTAGAGCTGTCCACAACTGTAAAGAAACTGCTATTTATCTTGTGGATGTTTGAATGCATATTAGTATGTTACTATGATGATAAGGACCTCAATAAAACCGGAGATTACTCAGGGCATGTTAAGAATTTGGTTTTTTTCATCCCTAGTTTTAGCTACAAAGACTGATTTCTAAACTATAGTTTCCTTTATTCTGCAGCATTTATAGCAGTAAAAGTCCCACAGAGCTTGTTGCAGTGAGTTGTTGTGACCTTTTTTCAAGCAGTGGTGGTTGTGTTTTATAAGCTTTGCTGAGGAACAGGGACCCATGGGACCCCTCAGCATCAAGCCCTTTGGTTAGTGGTGTATATTATAAGAAAATGGAGAATTATAGTAGTGTACAATGACAGGAGAACTGGGCACAGGGAAAGGAAAGACCTGGTGCTTTAGGGTGTAATGGTCTCTTCAACCTGTGAAAATGAGAAAAACTGTAATTATAGTTCTTTTCAGTCTTGCAAGGAACACTGTGAAAGGAAAATTTCTGTGAAATGGTTGATATTCACAAGGGCCTAACACAATGGAGAGAGAAACTGAGGCTGCTTTTTAAGTAGGTGCTTATGCCATTCTTCAAAATCTTCTAAGCCAATTCTAAATCATGGTAGATAAATTAAAATTATTCAGTGAAATTGAAAGTGATGCTTTCCAAAGTACAAAACCTAACACAACAAAAAGTAGGTAGTACTTGGACCTTCCAGCACATTTGCATGTAAAGCATTAATTGATTTATTATAAATGAGATTCCTAAAATATTCCTGATAGAGTGGAGACAACAGCACAACTGCTGTCAATAATAGTATCAGACACTGACACAGCATGACCTGTACTTCTGCCAGCTCTGATGAATAGTAAAAACTTTCTAGGGATGGAAGTGCAATCCTCTATTTATGTTATCTACTGTGGCATATCTCTATATGGATCTTTTGATTTTTAAATTACACCATTAGCACATGTGATACCCCACTACCTTTTGCTTCCTACTGAAGCATATATACCATATTCTAGCGTATTTTCTCCACGTTTCATTTCATGCATTTCACTACAATAGTCAATAAAAGCTTATTGCAGTGGATTCTACTAGATTGTCTTGCCAAAAAAAAAGTAAAAATATTTTAAAAAATTAAATCTGCTTGCATTATTCTTTTATATAATTTTTCTATCTAAAATTTCTCAGAAAGGAAGGTGGTATTTTAACAACCTGACCAGTGTTCTTAACTCCTTGAACAACTGCTTGTGCATCGGTGTTTGACTTGTACCTACTCAATATCCTTCAGGTCACCAAATTCTCAGGCTCCCAGTTAAACTCTACTCACAAAGAAGTTTATGAAAATGTCACCAGACAGTTTCAGTATGCTCCTAAGCAATTCATAGATGTTTCCTTTCTTAATGTTTCCTTTCTGCCAAAGTCTCTCAGATGAACATGCAGCACAGATGAGTTGTGTACAAAGCTGATAATGTCCTCATAGGTTGCTGGAGGGAGCTGCTGTGAGGGCTGACGTGTGAAGTCATGTAGAATTTGGAATATACTTCTGAAAAGCTGTCTGTGATCCAGCTAATTGAGGGACAACCTGAAGAATTTGCCTTAGATTGGATGAATGGAGGTTGGGAAATGTGGAAATGGATGATGAGCATCTTACATTAAGAGTATGTTCTTAAACTCAAGGTGTAATAATCTTTTGGATTGCAATTGAAAACCTCATTTTTTTTTTTTTAAACATGACTTCAAGACTGGAGTAATATTTACAGTAGGCTACACATTTACATCTATAACTCCAAAAGTTGTTACATGGGAAGTAATGTCAAATTACAGAATAACAATGACTATTGTCATTTTTTTGGAGGTTCTGCTAGGACTTACTTTTGCCCAGAGGGCAGACATCCATTTGAGAACATCAGTCTTCCTGATCTAGTTTCCACACCATGTAGACCAGAAATCTGCAGGCTTTAGGTCTTTGTATAGCACACACTTGAAAATATAAAAATTCATTTACTGAACTGATACTTGAGCAGACAGCTTGTCTATCCCTAGTCAACTAAGGAAAGATACACTTAATTCGCACAGAAGCTATTTAATTAAAAGTTTCCCACATAGGCAAACTACCAGACCTCCTTTGGCTAAAAAAAAAAATAAAAAATTAATATTCTATTGCTCATGAAAAACTACACTATATTTGTTCAGTTTAAGACTTGGTTTTAGATGTGCAGTGTCAGTTTGTTTGGAAGTAGATTGCAATGACGGTGGCAGTATGCTCTGTTCTGGTCTGATCCAGCACACTCTGAAGCCAGAGAAGCAAACTGACCTTGCTGAAATGAACCTATTTTACCCTTGATGCTTCAAAGGGATTCAGTTTCTCTGATTATTTCTGCCAGAGCAACCTTTATATGAACAAAGCTGTTCTGTAAAAAGTATCTTTCACAGAAATGGCAAATACACATAAAATGAGGATATGCATAAATTGAAATAATTGTTAAGCCTTCTGTGCCAGGCTTTAATTGAGCTCTCATAAAGATATTTTTCTACTTGATAATCATCAGCATTTTCAGTATTATGACATTCCCCAGTTAACTCTTAGTTAACAGTTATAGATTTCAGGGGAACAACACAGTGGTAAAGATGGTTTTTGAAATCAAGATTTTTACTTCTGTAAATAATTGAAGGTCACAGTATTCAAGATCCCATCAGACACAAGTCTGAGTCTTTGTGGGTCTTCTCATAGCAGTTTATTTTTCTAAACTGTATTTTGTCATTCAGTACATAAAAGTCTCAGGCATGAGCACTGCAGTTTGGAGACGATGAGTGGGAGTGGAAGTATTATTTTTATATCCTTTGCTTCTGTAATAACTCAGAATTAGAGCTTCTCTGTCTCTCTCTTCAGTGAAAAGGGAATAGATAAACCTATGGCTCTTGAAGCACATTTGGAGACTCATGGGTAGTAAGCAGAAAAAAGTTAACATGGTGATTTGTTGACGTAAAGAACAGTGTAATCAAAGTACATCCCCCAAAAGTGCATATGAATAACTATTTGTCTCTAATCAACTATAATGATTATATTGTTATGCTAAATTAAGTTTTATATTGGTGGAAGTAAACACTAATTTATAGCGCCTTTTGGTTATGGATTCCCTAAAATGTAATGCTTTGAATTATACACAACTCATGGTTGCATCTGTTTCTGCAGTATATTTGTCCAAAAAGCTTTTGGAAACTACAGATAAGATATGTGAAAAAGACAAGGAAGGATATTATTTATGAGTTGTCTGTTTTTGCTAGCTTTCCAAAAATATAGAGGAAATGCTGAAGACCTACTGGATATTACTGTTTCTGCAACTGGGGAGCAGATACTGGTATTCTCTTCCAAGGATCTGGAGTCTGTATTCTCATTAACATTCAACTCAAAATGAATGAACAAAATCGAATTTCCAACATTTTTTAAATGATGTCTGTTTAAAAAAACAGATTAAGGAACTGTTCCAAGTTAACATAAAATGAAATGGTTTATTTCATATTACCTGAAATAGTTTACTCAGCTTGGGTGAAAATACATGCAATTTGATGTGGAGTAAAAAAGAAAAAATAAATTCTTTGAAATGAGAATAAATCCTTAAAATTGAACCTTGGCAAAATTGACATGTTTTCTAGAAAAAACAGTTTCTAGCTATTTTAGGCTCTATAATAAGCAGTACTGTTGTATAATTATAAATAACTTAATTAGTTGCCAGAGCTGATTAAAAAGTGTTTTATAAATCAGCTTTAAAGACCTCACTCCCATGGTGTTCTGCTAAACTGGTAATAAGGAAGAAGTGATTCCTTTATTGAACTGCAGTATTGCATTCATTTCTGGTCTTCCCAGTTCAAGAGGGAAAGAGATCTACTTGAGAGAGTCCAACAGAATGCTATGAGGATGATTAAGGGACTGGAACACCTGCCTTATGGGGAAAGGTTGAGACACCAAGGGCTTTTTAGTCTGGAGAAGAGAAAACTGAGAGGGGATCTAATTAAGATGTATAAATATATGAGGGCTGGGTGTCAAGAAAGGGACAACTTCTTTTCAGTTGTGCCCTGAAATAGGACAAGGGGGCAATGGATGCAAACTAGAGCACAGGAAGTTCCACCTCAACAGACCTTGACTCTAAGGGTCACAGAGCACTGGAATGGGCTCCCCAGAGATGTTGTGGAATCTCCTTTGGAGACTTTCAAGACCTCTGTCTGGAAGCATTCCTGTGTAACCTGCCCTAGATTCTGTGGTGCTGCTCTGGCAGAGGGTTTGGACTCAATGATCTCCTGAAGTCTCTTCCAAGCATTAATATTATATGATTCTATGAACTCTGTTTTAATGTTTGTCTGGTATAAAATCTAATTTTGAGTTAACTATGCAGAGAAGCAACATTACTAGAAATAAGAGGTGGAGCTCTTCTGTAGCTGTCCACAGCTGTGCATCTCAAAGCACTGTACAAGGTCATGCTGTGCTACCTCTGTTTCTTGCACTGGGCCAAAGTTCATGCCTATCTGCTGGAGAAGCAGGAGAGCATCAATGGTTCTGGAAGTCCGCTTCACCCCTCTGCTGTTGCATCATGTGCTTGCATTGCAGTAGTGCTTTCAAGCTGTTCTGTTGTTGTTTGGATGTTTAAACAGAAGCAAAAAAAAATATGTATTGCTTTGTGTTTTGGTTAAGGAAGGTCTTCCAAGTTTTCTCCAATTCCTTTCTAGCCCCTAGGTGTAGTGCCATCTGAGGAAATGGAGTAGGAATAGGCCTGCTGATCACAGTGACGTACAGGGCATCCTGCAATCAGTACTAATCTTTCCCATACATCTGGTAGTTAGCCTGGCTCCCATATAGCAGGGTTGTGCAGCTTCTGTGTGCTACGTTACTGTGTGTGTTACCTGTATATTTAGACTTCTGTGAGAACAGTGAAGGCATTTTGTGTCTTCACCTCATTTGCTCTCATTTATGTCTTTGGACAATTTATTCACAGTTCACAATTGCCCTTTAATTTAAATGTTTTTAAGTATTGGTATCATATTGAGCATATGAAAAAAAAATATGAGCATCATTTGTGCAATCTTATTATAGGGGCACTAGGGCAGACTAATTCCCACTCCCCCTGCAAACAGATAGATGGAAAGAGATTAAGTTTATCCATAAGGCCTTGGTCTGCTGTGTCTCAAAATTTATCTTCCTATCTGGTCTGTTAGCCTTCAAATAGGTAGTACAAAAATGTTACTATCTCGATTTTGTTTCTCCTGCATCCAGTGACAGCTTCTTAATCTAGTTGATCAGTTATCCTCAGGACAAAGGATGGCAACATTAGAGTTTTCATATCTGTACTCATTTAAAGGAACCAGCACTCGGATAATTAAAGGAGTATTTAATTAAGTGAATCTGAGAAATCATTGGGATACATAATTCTAGTTTTAAAAGCAGAGTAAGTCTTTAGACACTTGCCTAAATACAACACAAAGAAAACTGGCCCAATAAAAAGCATCCCTTTGACCTGTGGCATCTCTTTCTTGTTATAGTTTTGGGGGTGGGATGCAGGGAAAAGAATCCTTTCTTCACCAAAAGGATAGTATCATTTTCCGAATGCTCTATAAGACAAAAAGTGTTTCTTGGCATGGGTTTAAATTATATCCCTTGCTATGACATATGATCCAGACTGAAAAAACATGCCATTAATTTCATGAGCCACAGATGATCATTTTGTTCCAAGCATTGGCCTCTGAGCTTCCGATCTTGTATTACTGATTTTGGGAATGTTTTTTCTTGTGTTTCCTATATTCTTTTTGAAATGAGGAGTAAATTGAAAGAGAAGACAAAGTGAATTGAAAGCTACATAAAAGAATTCTACTGTAGAAAGCAATGTGTTTATTCTCTTTTTCTATGAGCTTCTATCTGATTATCTTCTTACTCTTATCGCCAAGGAAGTGCCTGTTAAGTGTTACATACTGGCCAAGAAGTACTAGTTAACAAACATCAGGAACCGCAGCATAAGAAAGTCAAGTCATACACAAAGTCAAGTTTTTACATTATTAATGGACAACTTGGCATTCAGAATTTGGGGTGTAGTTCTGGAGTTACGGAGGTGGTTGTGTTTTATTTCTATTTCCTTAAGAGCCCAACCCTCTTTGTTGCCAAAAGCAAGTTTCTGTTCTTCACCTCACTTTAGATATTCAGCAGCACTGTTTAATAATTTAGTTTACTTGAACCTGGGACTAAAATAAATAATTAGAAATTAATAGAGCTGCACAAAACCTCTGTGTTGGTGCCTTTATTCTGCACTTCAGGACTGTTAAGGAACTTCTATGCTCAAAACCTTGTTTGTAGGCAAAGAGGAAATACACCTTACACATATAGACAAGGAATTATCGTAAGGACAATTGAAAACATAACAGTTTAAATCAAGAATCATGCTCATTTTTATGCTTTCTTCTTCCTTAAAGCAGGATCCATTTGGAATCATTTTAATGTTTGCTATCGCAGCTCTACACCTTTTTCTATCTTCATTGATTTGTAGCTCCATGTAATTTCCAAAAGAACTCAATGTACATGGTTCCTTGTACACGGGTTAGATACTCTGCTTCCTGTTACCTCCAAAACCTGTTTTGTCTCACTCCAGGTCTCCCTGTCATTAACCATGGATAAGTTGTTTATAGCCATGAGGTTTCCAGTGCCAGCCCATGCTCCATTCTGTATCACCCCAGGCCCCCCTCTCCTCTGCATCACCTTCTACGTCTATCCTCTGATCCCCCGCTCTTGTACGAGGATGTTTCTCTATGCTGTGTTATGGTGTTAGTTCTAAATATCTCATTCAGCATAGAACAATGGCTTCTTAGTGCTATCAAACTAGGGTTGCAGATCACAAAAAGAAAACAAATTTACCACAGATGTCTGGTCACTTAGGGAAATTGCTGTTACAGTTAAACCAAGTAAAGGAAAGCTGAAGGCAGGATGAGAGAAGTAGGCTGAGGTGCTTATTAAACATACTTCTGTTAAACTTATCCAGAGAAAAGTGGTTTTTCTGTTCAGAGTTTTGGCAAAAGAGAAAATATATTAATTGTACAATGACTTCCATATTTCTTTAGTCCGTCTGATATTGTGGTATCAAGAAAGATTATGGTGCCCAAAGAGGTAGTTTATTTACTTTCTTTGATGTTAAAAAGAGAAAAATTTTCTCAAGTTCTTTTACAAAACTTGATTTCTCTTTTCAACCTCTGTTGAAAACATTTGTCTTGGTGGTTTCTTCAAATACCATCTTATCTTTCAGGAAGCTTAACAGTGATGTGTCCTTACATTAGTCAGTGAGAAAGACAGCCTGAAGTTTGAATTATTAATGTGAAAATTTGTATCACTTCCTTCCCTTGTCCCAAGTTCTTTTAGTTTAAACCTGTTAGTTTCTCAGTGACAAAATGCCCATCTCTGGAGCATGAACAACCATGATAACAAAACTCAATGCATTACAAGAAGACCGTGGGGTACTGATATGATAATGTCTTTTTTCTTTCCACCTACAGTTAGGGCAGGAGGTGCATGCTTCTGTATACATGTTATGAAAACAGATCAAAATGCATCCTCAGCTTGTTTTATGCTACTGTAGAAACCCGTTAAGTAGGAGCAGATGTTTTAAGTAACCCATAATCCACAAAAGATGCATGGGAATAAGGCATAGATGGCTGACCATAAACAGTAGTGATCGGGATCAAGTAAGAAACAGAATAAATGCCTCCTGTTTTCCTGTTCTGTTCTAGTTCAAGGCAGAGTCCCAGAGACTCCTGAGGGACATCCCAGCAATACTAATTGGCTCTCCAACAGGTGATACTTCTTTGAAACCCTCTAGCAGGTCTGCTATTCTGCATCCAATAGTGGGCAAGTTACTTCAATGGGATAAGGACCAAATGAAGGTGGCCAGGTCAGAAACACAGTGGAAGCCTTCTTTTTACTGGTCTCCTAGCTAGGTTTGCTCAGAAATGCCACAGGATGAATTCTGGTGCTATCAGTCCCTTCCCTCTGACAGGAATAAGCAGGAATAGAGCTCGTTTCATAAAAAGTCACACCATGCAATTGATGACTGTCACAGGTAGATTTTGATAACTAATAATAGAAAGGTCAGAGTTGAAAATGCAATACCTAATACATGGTTTTCCCAGAAATTCTGTAGCTGCTATAGGTTATCATTGGCATCTGTAATAGTTTCAGCCTAGAAATTGTGGGTAGTTTAAGGGCAAACTCTTGTCATTTAGGTCTTTCTGTGATCTATTTACTCATCCCTCTCGTAGAGCAATAAAAATTCTTCTTCTCCAGAAATCATATAGAAAATAACAACTACAAGAGTAATGATGTGACAGTCTGTCACTGCCAGTGATTTGTTAGGTAGCCTTTCTGTGGACTGTTTTTGGAAGATGGTATCAAATAAACATATTCGCAAAAGAAAGCTTTATATTGCTTAAGCAGTTTTCCAGTAAATCTTCTGTAGTCTTTGGACTTTGTCAACAGAATGTTTTCCTGGAACCGTGATGGTCCATGGCAGTTACAACCATCTTAAACTATTATAGAAACTGTAGCTACCTGCTGACTCAACTCTAGATAGTACTGGCAAAGATACCTGGAATATGTATTTTGGTCATCAAAAATATATTATGGAAGATGAGCAATTAATGATACATCATGTCTAGTGAGGATTTGGAGGAACAACTCTCCCTCCTTTGTGACAAAAACTTGACAGGTGCTGACAATCATGCTTAAGCAGGGCTTGACCTGAAGGATATGGAGAAAGTTCAAGGCTGACCTCTCAAGAAGGGCTTTCTGAGAGGGCTTTGACAACAAAATGTCTCTCCTTAGGAAAGAAAACTTGAATTCAGTGTGACTGAAATAGCACTGTTGTTTGGAGGACAGAGCTGCTTTTCTTTTGTCTGCTTTTGAAGAAGTCAGGATATAACAATGTCCTTAAAGGGTCTTTAGGTTCCTTCTGTTAAGGACAAGGAGCTAAGGTCAACCTGTACTTATTTATGAAACATCTTAAAACCATAGCTTCTTCGTACTCTGCTGTGCAGATATTTGTTAGGCATTTCATGTAAGTTTAAATTACTTCTTCCCACAAAATGTACAGTCAGGATGGGTTTTTTTTATATTTATAATCTAGAGATATAGAAACAGTGTGCCATGGGTTGTATGTTACTGTCTTGCTGTGCAAAATTTGAGAGGATGAAACCCAGCAAAGCTGAAGTGCTTTGCCTCCTGAATCACCTGTTTAGATTTATGTTAGAAGCTTTGTCTTGGGATGTTACAACATGTCATTGTAACAGTGTTATAAAATCATAAAAAGAAAAGGATATTATAGTTTTGCTTTTACTTCTGCCAAAATGTGTTTATTTGCAAAAGTGGTGATTTGAGAAGGAATTGTGGAATCAGACACTGATACCTCAGCACCTTTAAAGTAGCTTTGTTTTAGAAAATAGGAATTTAGCGTTTTTTAAAAAAAAAAAAAGTCAAGTTGACCACTAGAAAAGCAGGTATCTAAAATCACTGCTGGTTTTGCCACTTATCTAACCTTGTGCACTTTTAATTACAATTTAATTATCTTAATATTTCTACCAAATACTTCTCTTTGTGGTTATTTTTCAGGCCACTGAATTCTTTCAGTTTGCTGCAGCTTTGATTGTTTCATTTGTCTGAAACATGCAACCATGGTTTCAATTTTATTATAGATAGCAATAGGCAGGGAACTGGGGTTATATTTGATGGCAAAGTATTTTCAAGGAACCCTGAATATGCTGATGTCTGAGAATGTCCCTCATATGTTTTGAAATGTAAAGCATTATATTAGACTTCTATTAGGTTTTTTTATCCCATGGGAAACTTATTAGAACAGTTATAGAATTGTTGTGAAACTGATGATTTATCCCATCTCCCTCTTCCTCAATAGACTGCTCACTCCATGTGGTTAGGGCAAAGAGGGAGAATAACAACCTGACGATTATTCACATGTGAAACTCTCCCTTGATGAGGCCTCTGCATGAAATTTCACATTAGTGTGCATTGGCAAGTTCGTGAACGATACCAGGGAAATGACTTACCTCTAGGAGTCTATATCTGTCACTCAGGAAGATGTAAGAGTTGAACTCTTCTGACTGAAGAGATAACAAACTGCTGAACGGCTGGTGGCCAGGTGCCAGCAGCTGCCCAGAACACAGCTCTTGTGGAAAAGTCTGGTAAGAGGTTAGATCTACCAGCTAGGCATCTTGGAAAGCTAAATGTACATCCAAAGCATTAAATTCTATTTTCATTTAAACATTATGGTGTTGAATGAATGTTCCTTGTTTTTTAAGTCTGACTGGTCATTAGTCACTGTTAACATTTTGTCCCAGAGGAAGGAAAATCACAGACACAGAAAAAATCAGGACATTTGAGCTAACTACAGCTCTCCACAGCAGAGGGTGGCTCAGAACCCCGCTGATGAGATGGAAAATCATGTCAATTAGCCTCAGGAAAATTAAATACAAGGCTCAAGGTTTGTAAGAGATTATCTCAGGGAGAGCAGAAAGGAAGAACAGTGTTATTAGACTAGGCATGTTTTTAATGACAATGCAGCTTCATCCCACACAGGAACAAAAATTGGCACAGTTGCTTTAAATATATATTCCTCATCACCTCCAAAATCTGAAATACTTCAGATTGCCTAAACTGGCCACTCCATCTGTCCGAGTGGCTGCTGGTTTTTGTGTTCCTTTCCCTTCTAAGTTAGACTTCCCTGATTAAAAAAAAATGTAATGATGGCATAGTGGTGCACATGTCTCTATGCATGGGAAGGTGCACCTGTGAGACCAGACCATGTAGAGAAAATACTTTGATGCATCTGGATTAGTAAACAAAATTATCTAGCAGAACTAAAAAAATACTTATTTTTTTACATATGTTGTCCTTATTGCACTTATATAGCTTTATATTCTTCCATGTAAGGTTTCCTTACTACTCCAAAGTAGTCTGGTTTGCACATCTGGTTACACACCCAGAGACAGTGTATATAGATATCTCCATTTTTCCAGTAGGACTTCATCAGAGGAACCCCAGAAAAGCAAAACAACTTTTAAAACAGTGGCCTTTTCCACATCTTTCAGTGAACAATATTAAAGATAAAATCTGTAATGTACTGTTCTATTATGCACATTTTCAGATTTTACGTCTCTGCAGTAATATAGTTTTAAAAAATGCCAGTATTTTACCCCAAATTTTTGATTATTTCTATAAGTATCTGATGTCTTAAGGGAGAAATAAACCAAATAATACTACTTACATTCACATTTTTGTAAACACATTTCATATTGGTTTGGGATTTAATAATATTTTAATACTACTTTATATATTATAACATTTTAATATTTGATATTATTGTATCAAAGCCACTCTGTTTTATAAAGGATAATTTTTAGTTCATTTTTTTAACATCATAAGATGTCTATAACTTCAGATGAATTAGTACAACACTAAAGAGAATGCATTGAAAAATCACAGCATTTAACATCTTAAAGAGAAAGTGACAGATTTCTGAAATATGAAGAGCTTTTCAAAGAGAGTTAAAAAGAAAGATCTTGCAAAGATCACTTCCTTTTCCCCAAGGGCTAGAAAAGTGGGTTTGACCCAAGGAGAAGGCAATTAGGAATTATTTTCAACATCTATAATGAGATGTCTCTCAAAAGGTAAATTGTCAAGTGCTTATCCTGGTACTGAGATGCTCTGAGAATTGTGCAACTAGTAATGGAAAAGGCACCAGTAGATGGTGCTCAAGAATATGCAGACTTCTTTCTGGTTCTATAGGACCAGCTAATCTATGCACACAGTTATATGTAAGCGGCATTCCCCATAACCTTCAGAGTGCTTTGAAAATAGGCTGGATCTCAAGAGAAATCCTATATATCCTGTGCATCCAGAATAATGTCTGGAACCCCTTGGGTCATGGTCTTCCCACAGGAAGGGTCAGTGCAATTCTTTCTTCTTTTGTCAGGTCTAAGATGAATCAGTAACAAGTCATGATTGGTGTTGTCAAGCACTGCTGACAGATTTGACAGTGAGGGCATTGCTGATTGCCCTAAACCCATATTTTTATCTAAAAAATTGCATTGCTTGGCTTATTCATAGCATTCCTTTCCTGGTGGATTGTCAGTGTCAGTAAAAGGTCTTTAGGTTTTATAGGAGATGTTGTCTGTGCTGAAATGCAACTGCTTTCTCACTTTGACTGTGGATTTGATATCAGCTGTCTCTCTGTAAAAATCTCCTCAACATTGCATACAGCTTTAAAAATATGTAGGAAAAAGTAGTTAAATCATATATATTTTTAAAGGTATTTTACGATTCTGTTATAGCTTGTATTAGAGTATAGAGAGAGGCTCAGTCTCCACCAAGCATGTATTTCCACTCAGGGACTGTCTAGGGAGCAGCATTACCACAAGTAATTAAAAAAACCCACAAACAACAACTTTCCTTTGTTTTTAGAATTTATGGCTTTTTTTCACTATCTGTGTTTATTAGTTCCATAAATAGCATAGCATGGCATGGCACTGTTTGCACAAAATTATCTTCCAGGATTTTTCATTTCATACATCATTTAAGGCTTACCAAAGTGCTTCCACATGCTGGAGACATACATGCATGTTTGACAGTAAGTGAAGGACTTGTACTGATGTTATTTTCTTAGCTGTCGTCTTTATGACTGTCTAAAACCCTTGGACACTTTGGGTTTGTAAATATAAAGAAGTAACCGTGCAAGTGCAGCATTAACATTTCAGTGTGCATGCTGCTTCTGTGTTAGCTTAGAGTCTTATCTTCCCAGTGTCTTTCAATGTTTGATTTAAACTTTGTTTCAAATTTGACCTGTATTTATATAATAACAGTCAGTTGCAAAAGTGGTGGAATTTAGTCATTATTATTTGCTAACATGCCTTTTCAAGCCTGATGATGAGCATGATTCCTCTACAAGCCATCAGCAACAGTGAACTCACACTGTGAACTGCAGACAAAGTCTGTCCACCTTCTTCTTTTTGGATGGGTCGGTTGGTAGAAAATCAAGGGCGAGAGATTGAAATGGAGCCTGAATGGCCAGCTGGTACAAGGTTGATTTGTTTGTTGCATTTGAGTGGTGCAACCATTGCTGCCTGTGTCCCCGTGGATGCTGCAGAGACTCTTCCATGAGTAGGTGGCTGGGCAATTCCTGTCCCTCTTTGACATTTTCAGTTTCCTGTTACTTTTAGACTGGAAACTGTTTTTCAGCTTAAAATTCTCAAGCCCGTGATCTGATTTCAGATCTCAGACATCTGGCCGGGATTGCCTCTACTGAAGGGAGTGCTTGTTTCACCTTCCAGTTTAAAAATAAATCCAATAATCAGAATTGCTCAGAGATAGAGGGTTACTATGGAAACCACTGATTCATTGATAAAAGGTATTCTTATGAAGGCCCAGTCAAAAACATAGTTACCTGCAAAAATCATCAGGCAAGGCAATGTTTTGTTGCAAAATAACATTTGCATTCTTTTGCTTCGGCTGGCTGTAACCGAGTCTAAAGACCCAGACTGGGTAGGGAATGTTGCTTTAGTACTCTAGTGATTGTGATTTATGTGTTTCTCCAGAAATGGAGGTCATCACAGGTGTATTTGGGGGCCACAGGTGGACAGAAAGCACTATAGCATCAGGCAGAGACTGCAGGAGATGGGTCATGATGAATAAATGCAGCTGGCAAACTCACTGGAGAAGTGTGTCAATATTACTCTAGTTTTCCACCATAATTATTGATATAATAACCGTGCAAAATAATTTTGGGAGTTATTGGAGAGACTAATACCAGGCACTTTACTGTACGAGTTGGAGAAACATTTGTGGGTTTTCAGAAGCCTTTAATGGCCTGCTATTTGAAAATATGTATTTTCACACATTCGCTGTCCAAACATCTAATCTGAAAATTACTGCCTATAATACTTGCATAAAGTGTTTTTACAAGAAAATTTGTCATGGCTCTGGCTGCTACAGCATGTACAATGGATTGTCTGAAACACATCCCTAGACTTGCCATCAAGATACCTTTTTCCTGTTTCATCAAGAGTTTTCTTTGAATATGTCTGTGAATCTAAAAATGGATGATAGAAAGATCATGTAATCTTTTGATAGCTTCTGAAGGAGAATAGGAAAAAATAAAGTTTAAAATGGAAACTGCCCATAGAAATAGCTACAGTGTGCAAGACTGGAAAAGACTAGTCTTCTGCAATCTTAGGAGGTTCTGTAAAATTATAATAGAGGTGGGTCTGCAGAAGATCTACTCTTCTTATTCCATGAAATAAACCCCACGTTTAGGTCATGAAACTTTTCTTCATTTCCCTTTAACAGGTTACGCTCAATGGTTAAAAACTCATTATACTAACTACTAAACCAGGATATTAATCTTTCTGACAGATGAATCTTCTGCATCAGTTTTCTAGGAAAACTTTTCATCTATTTTATGCATTCTCTTAGGGCAACTATAAGGAATATCTTCTTTCTTGATCATCTGTAATTAGCCTTTAATGGAGTACTACCTTATTCTATGGCAATATACTGGCTGAACACCTAAGAAAAAACATGTGAACAATTTATTGCTATGTACTACAGTTTGGAAGTGGTATTATATATTTTTAGAAATTTTATTAGCTACTGGAATAATCTGGGGTTTTTTTGTCTTTCACTACATATTTGCAGAATGCTATAGACCAGATCTCATTTTTAAAAGTACATTTGTAGTAATGACTCTTTGACACTGAAAGTTAATAATAGGGGTGGACAGAGGGAATTCAGCTGTATGCAAAGGCTGATCCTACCAACAACTCATTATGCATATATTACAATTTTGATTTGCATAGATGCTAATAAATAAAAGATCACTAAATCAAACACTGACCAGGGCAAGGCTCAACAGAAACTAAGCACGCAGGAACATAAGGCCTTAGGCTGTTTGCCTGTCAGCTTGATAAATCTGATTTCTGACTGTTGTGTTCCCTTTTCTCATTGAAAAGACAGGTTTGTCTGTCTGAATCTTCTCATCTGACTGTGTGCAATGTATTTGATAGTCATAGCATTCTTGTGAGAATCAAAGATCATGAGGAGTAAGTGACCTACTGCAGGTCCTGGGGATTTCTTTATTTGAGTTTACATTAAAATTCTTAAGTCATAGCCCCATAAACTATTCTATAAACTAGTGCATCGCAATCTTTTTATTTATGTTTCTTTCCTTAATTCATTTCATAACTGTAATTATTCCTTATTATGTCTCCCAGAGAAGTTCAGCATTATACCATCATCTTTGCTCAGAGAGCTTGCCCTTTCAAAAAATAGAACAGGAAAATTTTTAAAGTATCCATAAACCAGAAAGTTTGCTATTTTATTCATATTTTTACCATACCAAGAAAGTATATACCATCAAGTCCAGAAACCACTGGAAATTCATGTTGTACCACTGACAAGTGCTATCCTGAATTCTCCTCTGAAGTTTTAAATCTTTGGTTCAGACTGACATTTAATTGACACTTGTTGTTTAAAAAAAAATAAAATAAATCTAGTATTTTTGTTTGTTTTTTTTTTTCCTGTTAAAGTAGAAAACACAGCAAGACTTTATTAGACTTTATTTTGTTTTCTCTTGTATAAGTTCAATTATGCTTTCTTAAGTTGGATGAGGATATTAACTATTCAAGCTAATCACAGTCCAACAGAAACTGAAAGGAAAACAAAAAAAAACCCCAAAGATGAAAAAGAAGTAACTGAATAAATCCCCTTTATTTCAAATAGAACCTGAAATTTCCCATGCAAGTTTTATCTGACTTTATTTATTTATAACATCATGGTTTGCTATGGCCAGTTTTTATTCTGCAGACTTGAGTCAGACCTTACACTCTAAAAAGAACAGATCAGAACCAGGTTGACTAGTAGATGAGCTTGGGATAACAGGTAGTCTTCAGAAAGTCCTTCCAGGGAAAAAAACATTAATAATCTGCCCTTGTTCTAAAAGCAAAACTTGAGCTCAAGTATTGGAGTCAAAGGCTGTGATTGCTCATTACCATCCCAAAAGCATGTCTCTCCTACCTACCATGGTGTAGAAGTATGGGTGAAGGCAAATCATGGGGGTAAAGCTCCTCTCCTCCCACCAGATAAAACCAGGTACAACTCAAAGTCATTGGAATAAAATATGCTGAACTTGAACTGCTGAAAATCTGACCCAAGGCACATGGAAGCTGGTAGGAACCTTTCAGAAAATGTTATTAGAGTTTGCTCTGGAAGCTTGCAGCTACTTGATTGATACTGAAGGCAGCAAAGGCAACCATATGAGAGTAACTAGGGACCAATTCTTTTTTTTTCTCTTTTCCAAAGTAGGAAAATTGCTTAATTCTAACTGTCGGAACCAAAGTTTGTTGAAATCAATACTAGTCTGTCTTAAGCGAGAGCTAGTGAACAACATAACAGCGACAAATAGCAGCTGCTCTGTGTACCTTGCTTCAGGTCCTTCTGGAACGAAAGCCACTAAAAATAGAAACAGCACTGTGTTAAAAGTTAGCCCAGTGAGCATACCCCAGTTTTATCATTGTAAAATTGCTTTCTTACCAGTGGGGGAATTTGATTCCTTTTCTGTGCCAGAGGGAGGAAAACAAACAAACAGAATCCTTTATAATTTCTAGACTCTCTTGTACTTTTGTACTTCATCCAAGGAACGGTTAGAAACATAGTAGTTGCTGTATCTCTTCTCTTTTTTTTCCTCTCTTTTTTTTTTTTTAAAGAAAACCAAATGCCAACTGACACCAAGAGGTATCTGAAAGACATCAGAAAGCCTCAACAACTTGAACAAAACCTAGACTCTGCAGGGGAAGTCATGCATCATTTGATTCCATGAAGTTGACTCCACCAAGTTTGGCTCCACTAACAGCTGACAGAAACAAACAGAAAGAAACCTTTCGCTGTTGATTCTTATGCAGATGAGGCAATTAAAAAAAAAATGTGTTTCAGCAATTTATGGTTCTCAGAGTTAATAATGGTAATTTATTAATGGAAAAAAAAAATCTCCATGCTGGACTTCAGAACCTATTGATTTTATTTGGATAGCATAGTGGCAGATTGCTATAGGTATGAGTTCAGGAAAGCTGATGCAGCAAAAAGAAAGATAGTATCTCTTACAAAAATTTAATTATCTTGACACTAAAACTGCATCTTATTTTAAAAATTAATCTCCATTTAAAAAAAAAAAAAGGCAATGTCTAAAAGTGAAATGCCTGTCATGTGTTATTGGCAAATCTGAAATGAAACTGCAGGCAAGAATGATTGATTATACTTAAAGCAAAGAGCTCTGATGTGATAATAAAAGTGGTTTGACAGAAAAATACGACTGAGAAAGAAACATAAGATAGCAGTCCATAAGCAAATCAAAATATACGTAGAAGTGGGAAATTCACATAAAACCTGAAGTTATTTGCTGCTCTGCCTTCTGCTGGAGGGTAATGCCTAAGCTCAGCAGAAGAAATGTTGTTGAAATCAACTTGGGTCAGTAGCACTATCACCAGTGCTTTTTAACATCATTTTCCAGCATGGGAAGGAGCCTTCAGCAAGCAGCCTCATCTCTCAGCTGTGAGAAGATGTTTTCAGTTTTTCACAAGTAGGGTTTTTGGTTGACTTGCCCTGGAGTATGATCTCTGCTATTTACTATAGTTTGATACCAGTGGTGTAAAAGCACAGTTTTCTGGTGCTTGCAACATATTACTTACCATAGTATACTCTAACATGGAAAGACTGTATCTGTGTATGCATAGCATATATAGGCATGCATATATACTATTATATTGATTAATATATCATACATAAGCACATGCAGACTCACCAGTCTATAAGTAAAAATACACTTTGTATGCAGAAATCAGCAGTCTGGGTCGGAGGTCTTTCTGAGCTGGGAAAAAGAGTTTGAGTCTATTTGTGAGCTGCTTAATTTTAGCCTTCATTTTGGAAGCCTTTCTCAGATTGAAGAATTCTAGGGATATATGTCCACATGCCCATAGAGAGAGACTTTCCTTCACTTTTCTTCATGGAAAGATCTTGGACTAGGAGCTTGAAGAAGCAAGGACTTTTCCCTGGAGCCAGCTAGGATAAGACTGGGACCACTTGACCTGGGGGCAGAAGGGAATGAACTTGGCTGTAAAAATCTTTGCGGTCTTTCATGTTTCTCCTCCTCCTTGAGAATGTGGGCTAAATGGTCCCAAAGCTACGTGTGCTACCTTAGTGATATTGAAAAATCACATTGTTTTATTTTGTATTAATAAAATAACTACAGGTTAAATTGATTTCTGCACTTATCCCTCTCTGCATCTTGGTAACAAGATACAGTGCCTGAACCATCTGGCATTTGTGGTTAGGCATATGTGTAGACCAAGAGAAGGTAAAGAAATGGAGATACATTATTAGAGATAGCATACCTTGCGTAAGAGGAAAAGAAAACTTTCCCAGTATTTGCCAGGTGTGCATGTTTGGATTGCAGTAAAAAGCAGAGCAGGAAATAAATCTCAGCCATAGCAGACCTAGATTCACATGAAGTCTGTGGATCACATCTTGCTGTTGAAGTTCTTTGCCAGAATTTTCTGGGCTATAATATTGCAATTTAAATTGATTAGTGGACAGAGAGCCTTCAGAGTGGTATCCCATTGCAATTTCAGAGCCAAAGGTCTTGCCACCAACAAAACCTGAATGTTTATAGTATGTTAATGACAGAAAAGTGTTAATTGACCACCAAAAATATGATTGCGAGTTTCACTGTTAAGTTTGAATGTATCATATGGACCCCCACCATCCCCACAAATAAAGCCCTGCAGGTGTAACTAACACAGAATCTCAAACATGATATAATTACTAGGGGAGAGGGTATTTATTAGGGCATCTCTGACTTAAATTTTATCATAATGTCTACTGTCCAAAAGGCTGAAAGAACCCTGCTTTTCACTGGGGAGGTCATTCAGAAAGCTTTGCATCTTTTGTGTATGATTAGGTAAGCATCATCATTCACACATGCATCCATACATCAACTTTATAGCACTGAGGATTTCTACAGGCTGGATGAAATTAATTTATTTTTTTTGAAAAAGAGAGACATTACAGCTAAAATACTAAAGCCACTTTTTTAAAAACACTTTAGGAAAAATTATTGCTGTAAATCTGTATTTCAGATCTGAAAAGCCATCTCTGTTCTTATTTTATTTTTATTCTAAATGAATGCTTAATACCTAAAGTTCCCACTGAGAGTTGTAGACACTCAGAATGTTTTAAAATTGAGCAAGAATTATTTACACACTATCTTTGAATTTAAGAACTGTGGTACATAAATGCTTTTTATAATCTGAGCCTGGGGATTCAACCAGCTGAATGATGTGATTCCTGCTTTTCGTGTGCTTTGTCACCAAGGAAAATCGACACACACCCAACTGTCTTGAGAAAATGTTCTCCTCATGGAGACCCACCTAAGCTATGCAGAATGCAGTACCTGTATGAGAGCTGAATACCTAGCACTGACTGAAGAGTCATCTTTCATCTGTCATTTGGGACCAGATAATGCACACAAATTACGTTAATTTTACAAAATACATTTGGCAGTGGTTCTACCTCTTTCCCACAACTTTTATGGGTTCCAGAAACATATCCAAAAATGCTATCAGAGGTCCCATCTTTGGCTTTTCACAAAAATGGTTGAACCATTGGTCTATCAGAACTAGGGATGTCTGAAATTTTTCCTTGAACCTGTTCTAGTCAGGAGGAGTTGAATTAATATTCGTGGAGATCTGATGTGAAATAATGTAGTAGTTCAGGCATCCTCCAGAAACAGAAGGGAAGAATAGGGGAAAAAAGGAACCTTTCAGTTCATGTTTGTTTATCTGAATGTTATATTTTCTACAAGGTGTAATAGCCTACAACCCTATAATACAAGAGATGGAAAAACGCTAAGGCATTTGATGGGCCTGAATAATTTTGTTGTATTTTTGTATTCACATGATATTTAGAAAAATACATCTATTTATATTTTGTGTTCTGTATATTTAGTGGCTTAGAATACGTTTGGTAATGGTTTGGATGCTATTTTCTGTAATTTGTGTTTGTTTTTTTATTTCCTGTGCAAGATCACAAAAGGTTCCTGTTCATGTATTCACAACATACATTTCATTGTAATTCCCTGACAAAATACTGGCAGGTGAAAGAAAAGCACACACTCTTCATCACTGCATCTCTCAACATTTCCCTACTTGGTTTATTTTTCATTCTTCTTTCTCCTCTATGCCTGAGTACATTGATGGCTGGAAGACAAGGAACAGATAGAATGTATTTACTCATTTTGATATCTTTATTTATTTTGTGATATTGACTATTTCCTGAAATGTATATAATAATATCCGAATAGAGAGATATTTTTAAAGAATTTGAGATTTCTGTGGTAACATAACAAGGAAACACACTAGACATTTTAGTAGCAAGAGTTTTGAGGAAATGTTCTCCTCTATGTGAAGGAGGGGAGAGAAATGGCAGTAATATTGGTGCTTGCCTGAAGTAATTCTGTTGTCTGTAGGGGGTAATTAATGAAATTAACCATGTGTTTTATGCATTTTTAAGTAAAGAGATAATATTAGTTATACAGGAAATAGCACTCATTTATAAGTGTATAAGAAGGACCACGGGAGTTACACCAAAGATTCATTTAGCTGAGTGCACTGTTTCTTCACTTGGCAGCTGTAGGTGCTAAAGAGAAGTTAGAAACAGAGACTGCATAGGGGAAGATTTCCTCCTGCCCCTCGGTAAGCTGTCCTGGCGTGCAGAACAGCATGTAAGCTGAGGGGAAGGGAAAGAGAATTTGGGTTCAAACACAGTCCTATCCTTAACATTTCCAGTTAATAGATTCAGGATCCAGTTACCAGACTCAGGATCAGCTTCTGCATCCCTAATTTGTTTTGGTTTCACCCTTTGGGCTCCCAGCTCTCCCAAAGCATTGTATTATAAGCCTAAGCACTTAAGTGTGGGGTCATATGTCTGTTTTTAAGCCCTTTACTGGATATAGCTCCTCAGCTGTAAATAATGACTCACAAGGTTTGTGTCTGTGATGATAGCAATACTTCTCTGTTTTTCCTCTTTTCTATTTTTCTGTTGGTTGTTATTAGAAGGAAAAAGATTCATCTCTGATACATAATTTAAAATACCCAAGTTGATTTTCTAATTCCATCAAGCTTAGAACAAAACATAATAAAAAATCTTTACTATAGTCTCCAAACTTTAACTCTGAAAAGGATGGGGGGAGGGGGAGTTATAACCCTTTCCATCATCTCTTATCTGATTGCCAGGGTGTAGGAAGAAGACATTTCAAGATAACAGTGAGTGCAGAACATCAGGAAATCACAGGCATTTTGAAGTCTTGGTCCCAAACATTACCTACGGGTGTTAATTGATCATTCATTAATGTATTTGTTTTAAAAAGCCTTAGAAGTATTGTAGGAGGTGATTGCTGAAGACTGCTGAATGAATATTTGAGGTTTTTTCTTGCATTTTTATGGTTTTATTATGACAACTAGATGGCCACATAGACAAACTGTCACCTTCCCACCTTTCAGTCATTTTCCCACTCTCACTCTGCAAGTAACATGCACCATTCTCAAGTGCCTGCATTGATTTTGCTGTCCTTATATATGAGATTCGGGTGTCTAATTATCTCTGACAGTGATTTATTTTGGAGCTTGGTACACATTCTACTCTATTTTAAATGCATTATATAAAGGAAAGGGGCACCTTTTTGGAGATCAGCAAGAACACAGCTGTCTCTCTGGAGGCTCCACAGTTAGTGTTTTGTTTTTTTCCTGCTGGGCTTACTGAGAGTTTAACATCACTGACTGTTTTTCCTGAGTTCTTAGTACAGAAACTTGCTCTGTTCAGTATGGTAGGATGAATTAATACAATTGATTTGGCACATTCAGTGTATGTTTGAAAAGTTAGGAGGGTGAAACCAGGAACATGGAAGCGAGGGTTGCTTTTAATGGCAATACACTGCTGCTTTGGTGACAGTCTATTGAGTCCTAGACCAGCTGTTGAATTCTACAAATTCAGTGCACTAATATGATTTTGGCAGGCCAGGGAAATGGCAAAAGGGACATAGAATTCTATACAAAGGCGGAGTGTTGGATTTGGCTGTTTGGGTTTGGTTTGGGTTTGTTTTGGGTTTGTTTTTTTTTTATTGTTTGTTTGGTTTTGTTTTGTTTTGTTTTGTTTATATGATGTTGGTATGTATCAGGAATGTTTTAAGCATAACAGTTCCAATAATTTGCTTTCATTTCCTGCAAATCCTCAAACCAGGTGGTTTAGATCCAGATTTAGGTTTTCTATGATGACAGTTTATCAGGATTTGAGGGGAAAAGAAATTAAAATTACAAACTGCTACTGATGCTCCTCAGAGACTCAACTTCTTTAAACCTCAATGCCAAAGCAGAATAGCTCCAGCTATCTCCTTCCTGTTAAATAACTTCCCACTGGTGCATTATTGCCCAGCCCAGGACAGTCTGGAGACCATGAGCACCTTCTCCATAATGTTCTGATTTTTCTTTAATGGAAGGAAACAGCTAGAGAATTGAAGATCTAGGTTTTTAAATACAGGGTTTAAATGCTGGTTTAATCATACTGGTTGATACTGTCTTGTTACCCTTTTCCCCATAAAGGGAAAGATACTTTTTGAAGCCTATAATGTGTGAAGCATGAGCCATTCTTTTTCCATCTACATTCCACATGGTGTGAAGAATAGGACCCCTGCACAGACTCTCAGGTCTCATGGTAATCATTAGCTGTACTTGCACTGACATGTTATGTGAAAATGGGGCTATTCAGCAGGTGAAATGCAGCTTCCTGGAACTATGTCTGAAGCCACTTGCACAGAGCACGAACTGACTGCTGGCTAAGAAAAGACTTAATGGCAACTGCTGTATCTAAACAATCTTGACTGCTCAAATAAGAAAGCAGCTATTTTCTCCTGATTATTCTCATCACCTTCCTTTTCAGAGGGTTCATGACAGAAAGACCACAGTGGCACAGCAAGGCTACAAGTTCAGATCCTCTTCCTTTTCAGACACAAAGCTTTGCAAAAGTCACAGCTTCAGAGATAAAGAGATCTGAGATTTTTTTTTTACATTTATATATACATATACACACACTTAAGAGTAGATGAAGAACTATAGCTGAAAGTGAAAAGACATAAAGTAAAGTAAGAAGAGAGTCAGTAAAAGGATCATGGCAATAGGTGGAATCCTGGAGCTCTCAGCAAGACCTCTTGTGGTTAGTGTTTTGCTGTCAGTATTGTCTCCTGTGTTCATCATGCTGGGGGGCAAAGCATCAAAAATATGAACTAGAGAAGAGGGCATCAGTTTAGGCTGAGTTTTGAGAAAACCTGTGCTAAATTTGTCTGTTGCTTGCAACCCTATGGAAATGTTCTGTACAGTACTGACTTCTTTGTGCAAAGGGTGAAGATCCAGGCTCTTTCTTGATATAATTTTGTCAAAGCCTTTTTCTTGAAATGTGGAAATCTGAACTTTAAAGTGCTCTACAGGTTGCTTTTATTTGGTTTACTCTAAAGCAAAACAGAAATTAATAATTTTAGGGCTCAGAATCAAGAAGGAATTCAACATGTGAACCTGATGTTTTTGTGGCTTCCTGCAAAAAATACAAATAAATAAATATGCACAAATAAAAGAAATGGTTTATCTTTAGGGCTATAAGAAACAGTACCGTACATGGATTTAAGAGATTATTTTTACCTGGTTATCCATCGTTGCTGAAACAGATGAAGGAATACTTTATATATTTCTAGTATCAAAATATTTTATACACAGAAAGAACCACAAAAGGGATTTTAGGAGCTGAAAAAGTACACTTTTGTGAAAGACCCAAACAACTCAAATCTTTTTAGCATTTCAAGAAGATAGACGATGATTTTCTTGCAGTTTGTACGTATTTTCATGTGCAGAAAATAGTGATATAAAAAAAATCTTTAATCTCATTAAGCCAAGTAGAGGTGAGAGTCATGCCTGGAAGCTAATCTAGAGAAATTCAAATGAGAACTTGTGCGAATAGTTTCAAGTGTGAAGATGATTAACCTTCAGATTATAAAGTAACAGCAAGGAAAATAGTAGATTCTCTATCTTTTGATATCTCAAATGAAGACTGGTGCTTTAGGAGAAATATGGTTATGCTTTATTGAACTTAATAGAGGAATAACTGGATGTAATAGCCTGTGGTATACTGGAGATTGAATGTGATGATCTAATGGTTCTCTTGGCCTTAAAGTTTATGAATCCCTTGCAAATCCATGCAGAGAGAATCAAGAAAGACAAGGGTCTACTTTAGCTTGTGAATGCTGATACTGATAAAATGTGCTCAGCTTTGCTCTCTGCACAACTGGATTGTCAAACACCATGCCAAATTGGCAGAAACATTCACATCCCAATGTTCTGGTCATCCTTATTTATGAAACCCATACTGATTGACAAAAAAAGTCATTTCAATTCAAACCGTTCAAGTCAAATTGAAACCATGGGCAGAGAAGTCCCTCACATGCTTATTTGTTTATGAAAATACTTATATGACATTGCTTTCTGAACAAACATACACTAGTAACTAATTATGTGAAGTAAAATGTACTGTCACTTTGACTGTTCTATTTGCTGATCAACATAGCTTGGGTAAGAGCCTTCAGTTTAAGCCTGACATGTTTATTGTCATATCAGCTACACACTTGTTAGTTTACATACACTTCTGGTTTATCATCATTTCACTTTTAGGTCTGGGATTAAATATGGAGCCGATGCCAAGTCTATTATTAGTCCATTTCAAATTCTTTACATAAAGGAGATCTGTGATGTGACCCAGAGGGACCAATAGCTGTTACCTGCTGCTATATTGTAAAAAATGCTTTACTTCATATCGTTACTTTGCTGATTAGGCAGGGTTTTAAGTTTTCCATAGGTTGTGTGTGACTGTGCCCTTCTGAAGTATAAAAACACACCTAACTGGTTTTGCCTCTAACAATTTATCACTTCAAAATTATTTTGGGGGAGCAAGACTCTGACCAACAGAGGAATATTTTACCCCTCAGAATGATCCACCGGATAGCTAGAAGTTAGAAAAATTTATCCAGCCAAATCTTTAGGCATTCTATTCAACAAATGAACTGTTGTGGGTAGCCCATCTCATCCTGTGTTCATAGTTTCTTAAACTTTTGTGACGCCTCCAGCATTTTAAACCTCTGCTGATTTTCTCAAGCTCCAGTGCCAGCACTTGAACTCCACATTGATTTTCCTTAAGACTGTCCTCAAATAAAACATATAAAATAGGCCCATGTCTGAAATTCATGTTCCTGTCAGACACAGTTCTTATGATATATTGCAACAATACATCAGAGAAAAGCAGCCCTGGTGATCTATTACAGTGGTACTATACATCCTTGTAGAAGGAATGAACAGGAAGTCTAAACTGAGAACTTGAACAGCTTTTTGAAGTTATCTTCTGGCAAAGATACTAAAGCCTATTGTGTTTGTCAAAAGCTGAAATGTTAAATTTAACCCTTTGTGTGCTACTGGTACACTGCTTGGTGATTGTTCAATGTGATTCTGCTTTCTATCTGCAGGAATGAATTACAAGTATTCAAGATTTCTTACAGAGGTATCTTCTGTAATTAAGGGCTCAACACACTCTGGTATTGTAAATGTGCTTTGCATTTAGAAAGAGAGAAGTAAAATTTTCTTTGAACTTCATTCTCTCTGATGTCATTGAATTAGAAAAGAGCAAATAAAGTGTTACCCACCAAGAGTGTAATAAAAACTTCACCATTAACATCTGAAATTTGTAGCATAATAAGGAAAATCTTCTGCAGCTTATTCTATTTTTCTAGAGATGGAAGGGACCTATGATTCACTGTTACTCCTATGGGCTCAGCAGTACTAGAAATATTTCTCCTTAGTGATGTTTTACCTGGCTCTTTTTTTCAATGAGAATTGGAGTATGTCTTCCCTTGAATTCACCTTTTCTTAATTATTTTAGCTCTTAGTTATCTTGTTTCACTAACCTGAGCTTTCTTTTATAGAGTCCTTCCAGTTTCTCTCCCGGACTCAGCTGAGTTTTGGGAGGTGTTTCCTGCCGTGATCATGTGTGGTGTCACCATGGCCCTTTGAGTTTGCATGCTGAGATGCTAGTAACTAGCCAACAGTATACCTAAATTCACCCAAGCCTGAAACTTGTGTCTTCAAACATGTTGTTCTTGTTTTATTAGAACATCAGATTTTCCTGCTATACACTGAACTTTCCCATAGTAAAGAAATAGATCTTGTAATACCACTACAGTGCGATTATCCTTGATGGTTACTCTACCTGAATAGTTGCATCATTGTAGCATCAATTGTGGCTGTAGACAAGAAGGGCAAGTGCTCGCTTTTAGGCCTCTGCCTCCACTTATTTAATAAGTTACTTTCCTGAATCATATCCAAAACTACATTTCCTTTTGAGGAATCTTTGATGTGGACAGGTTTTGTACAGTTTGCTCCACATTTGGAGCACAGTTCTGCTTTCTTCAGGCCAAAATTGTGACTATTGGGTCTCCACATCCTGGGTAATTGCTGTGGCATACCACTATGCAAAAGGGATCTCTTCCTAATTTTGACCAGAATTTGTATGATGGAGCCAAGAAAACATTTCTGGATGTAAGCTTGGTCGAAACTTGCATGCTTTCGTATGCTTCTGAACTACTCAATCAGCACTTTTTCAGAGAAAATGTTCTGCCAGTGCTATTTGAAGACATTTTGGCCACAGTGCTTTGGATTATTCAACCTGACAGTTCAGCCACATTAGTGTAAATGTGTGAAGCTGGGAATGATATCAAGAGAAAACTCTAGTCCCTTCTGTGTTTTAGGGTGTTTTTCTACTACAATGAGTTTTAAGCCCCCTTCCCAAATTTGGTAGGCAAAGACGGGTTTAAAGCAACAGTGGCAAAGAGCTATTACTCAGCTTCCCAATGTTTGCCATTCCCTTGCTTATCACTGAAGTGCAAGAGCATTTTGTCCTGTGAGCAGTGCTTCTGTTTTTCTACAGCACCCATTCTTCACAGCTGACTTTCCCAGGTCTTTATGGTATTTTTAGTCTCCTACCCATCAGATTTCTTCATACTTTCTGCCACTCTTTCAAGAAATAAAGGAGAAAAAAAAGGAAGAGGAAACCCTATTTCTTAAAAGAAAATAATGTAGAAGGCAATAGTTACAGGTAATAGTCCTTTTTAATTTTCTTAACGTCATTTTTCCTTCAAAGCCAACTTGCCTGATTTGCTTTCAACCTCTCTGTCCCTGTTGGCACCAAATGTTACACAGCCTACTAAGGTTAAGACCAAGAGACTGGAGAAGTGCAAACTATTTGAATTTGACTCTTTCATATTTTATGTAAAATGCTTCACATTTTATGACACAACTTTCACTTTTGATGAAACAAAACTTTGGGCAACATCCTGCTACCCCCTTTTTTTTGTATTGGTAAAACAAAGCTCTCAATCACTTTTCAACTGCTTTAAAAAGACAGTATTTTCTTTTATAATGTTCAGTGTTGTTTTTTGTTCAGTTGGAAAGGTATAATTGTTTTAGATCTTCTCAATGAGAAATAAGTCTTTATTGTGTTTGGAAGATACATAATCAAATTTGAGAGTTTATCTGAATTGACTAATTCACAGTAATTCCAGTTTTAGTACAAATGTTCTTGAATTGACACTCTCCCATTTCAGAAAATTGCTGATAATGACTGTATACTATTTTTCTTGGGAGAAGAATATGTACATCTTTATTTAGCATGTGTAATACAGTATATAAACTAAATGCATGAAGTATATAAGAATGCAGGTATCTAAAGGTGGGGGAATGATCTAAGGCATTCACTATTGTTATAGCTAGAAATTTTAAAACAGATAGCAGTTATTTTCTCAGAGACAGTTTATCTGCCAGCTGGAAATTAACTTCAGGATTTTAATAGGCCTACAATAGTGAGGTCAGGCAGGTGATAGAGCCTCAACTACAATTGCAAAATCAGGAAGAGTCAGTGAGGCCAGATTGTCTGGCATCAATATTGTCTGGCATCTGCTGGAGGAAGACTTGGCTTCCAGTTTCCACCTAACTAGCAGGTTCCTCACAGGAAAAAATACCGAGGTATAGTCTCTGTTGCCTTAGCTTCTGTTAGCTGATCTTGAAATAAGCTGAGACATATCTGCTTGCCATTAGGCAGGAGTTATCTGGTTTGATTGGCAAAGTGCTTGTTCTTGAAAAGAAGGAAGTTTTCAACCCAATGTTAATTTTTGCATTATGTAAAATACCAGGTCTGCTGTCAGCAGTGATGATCGCTGTAGGTAGCTAGAACCAGCTTTCAGGACAAGTATGGTCATACAGCTGCCCATAAGCAGGAGCAAAACTCATCATGAAATCTTGCAAAGCACCTGCTTGCCTCTGACCTTCTTGTCTCATCCCTTTTCTAGCTTAATTCCTGGATGTGGCCCTGAAAGTGCCCTGGGTCTGATCAGTGAATATGGATCAATCTTGCTTAACCACATGTGGCTTCCCCTAAGATACCTACATGATTCTTGGTAGAAGGGATAGATTTTTGTATAATTCATTCTTTAGTGCCTCCTCTCTCTGCTGAAGGTCCTACTTTTTATGGCTCTCTAGGGTCAAAAGGAAAGAGGTAACCAAACACAAATTCTACCTATGAAAAAAAATAGATACTTTCTCACACCTGTCTGCTCTGGACAGTTACTGTGCATGTTGTGAACTTGCCTGGGCCACAGGTTGAATAGGCAGTTCTCAGCATGGAACTCTGGCATGAAGCCACTGATGTTCAGGTTCTTGCTCTGCAAGAGATATTCTGGGTAGGAGGCTGATATGTCATGGTTGAAATTGATCAGCACTAAAGGGTTCACACCTAAACTCATTTCTGAGAGGCTTCAAAAGACACTGGTATCATGTGGCTCCACAGCAGTCTGGTGAATAACTAAGTAAATTACAATTTTAACACTAAATGCTCTCTACTTTCCCTATCAGTACAAATTAAATGAGATTTATATTTCTTCATCATATCTTTGAGCACATACCCACTTTCTTTTTTTATAGTAATTTCCACTGATTTGTGATTTTGCCTTTATATTAACCTTTATTGTTTGAAAGTACTTCAGAATTAATATATTTAGAAGAATATCTCAGATCAGAAAAAAATTAGATTAAAACCTACAGGCAAAATCTTTGCTCATTTTTGCTTCATGCACTAGGTAAAAATGGAGCATCACCATAATAGCAATTATGGGTGGTTATTACTCTTGATTAAAATTAAATTAAATTGCAGTTGTCAACTAAAAAGATTTAATTAACACATAAAAACTGTCAGCCTTTCATTTTAAACATCTGCTAGATAAGCATGCCAGTAGCAGTGATGTGGAGTATTTGCCAGATACCTCATCAACAACCCCCTTTGTATCATCAGATAATTGAGACAATATGGTCTGAAATGCCTTTTTTTTTTTTTTAAAAATCTGACTATATCTCACTGTATTGATCTTAGAAGTATTTCTTCAGGTCAGATGGAAACAAATCCAATATTTTAGTACTATTTCATTCTTCAAATAAAGTGTTCTCTATTTGGAAATATGGTTGGGTCATATCAGTATTCAATGTATTGATGTTTGGGATCTAAAGGATTTATCTGGCTACTCTTCTCTTTTCTTGGGCCAGGTCCTGAATGTTTGTAAATCTCTACAATCCTACTAACATCAGTTCAGCAGACCAATTTCTCAGGCTGACATTTTCAAGGGTATTTATATGTTTACGCATCCCTGAGGACTTCAAGTTAACACAAGTCACTATCTGAACTTCCCCTCTGTACCAGAGAGGTGAGTCATATTCTGACATCAGGCATAAAAGGGACATGTCATCATATCCAGATAGATGCCTGGAGGTATTGCTAGTTACAGAGACCTCCTCTATGTGATGTGCTGTAACCAAACTGCATTCCGAAACTGTAAATGTGCTTGGGAAGACTCAAGTTTTATGAGAAGAAAAATTCCACTTCTCAGTCATTGTAATATCTAGATCCTGACTTTGGTCTCTTGAAGCTACTTGTAAAGAAGGTCAAACGTTTTCAAGAACTGCAAAATTTAGAAACTTTTTTATGTACAGAAATGGAAATAAAAAATAACCCCTGTTTTAAAAGATACATATTTTTATTTTAAACCAGAGAAGTGGTCCTCACTATTACTGCAAAATCTGAACATGTTATGAAGACTAGAAATTTTGTATTTTTCAGGACAATGCAAAAATCCTACTTCCGTTTAAATTATCTTTAAACTCTCACAGTTGTTCAGTAGAGGTGGGAGTGACACTGCAGCACAATGCCCACCTCCCAGGGGCAGTGTTGCTCCCACTGAAGTGCTAGTGTTGCTCCCTATGCCAGGTTCTGCTTAAAATTAATTCTTTATTCAGAAATATCTTACCTACCATCACTGGGTTTATCAGCTGGGGCTCCTCAGTGATAAACATATAAATATCAGATAAGAAATGAGTGCTGACATTTTCATCTGTCTGACATGGGATGATTATGACATCCAATTTTAGGCTTCCCCAACAAGTTTCAGGGCTGCTCTCATGCCATATTTTCCATCCTGTGCCGTGCTCTAGGATTCACCCACAGTTGCTATCTCTGCCTTTCCATATTGAAAAGTAAGTATTCCCAGTGGGCTTCCAGTGACCCATTCTCCTATTTTCCCTATCAACAACTTCTCTCTGGACCATTATGTGTCTCATATTTCTTGGCTGTGTGAAGATTGCAATATGTATTTTGTACAGTAGGGAATGTTCACGGCTCCTGGTTTCAGGTACAGCTCCATGAAACCTCAGAACTGGGCTTTATAGGTTATTTTCCAGTTGAAATTCTCATCTCTCAATTTTCGATAGAAGTAGTATTTTTTTTTATTATTTATGTTTTATAGGACCTTTCAAGAGAAAATTTAAATCATTATTCTTTTATCTTTAAATGAAAATGTGGAGTGAAGCACTGCCTTCTGTGTTAACCTGAAATTCACATTTGTCCATCTGTATCATCAGGTGGTTCCATTTTGGTTCAGTTCAGAAGTGGATATTTTTCCTAACCTTTCTTCCAGTTGGCTTTACTATGCTACCTGTTGCAGATCCTTAAACAGAGGGGAAAAAAAATATATACCGAACAAATTGCACAAAGACTGTCTCCACATCTCCAAATTCACTTTTATTAAAAAAATTCTTTCTTACACTTATTCAGCTGGAGAGGGGTTTTAGTACAACCCGTATGTTTAATCCCATCTCTCAATTCTTCTTCCAAGTGTGTTGTAGAAATTTTTTTGCTCCTTTCCAAGGAAAGAAATGATTTTACTGAATATGTTTTGAAGCAGTCAACATCTTTCCTATTTGTCTTCATACTGATATTAAATATGCTACTTAAAAAAAACTTATGGACTTCACCAGTGTAAGGACAATGTGCCTATTAACTTGTGTCTATTAAATTGTTCTTTGCAATACGAGAGCTAAATAAATGCAGTTAGTTCAGATATAAGAGAAGTGCACTTACAAAGCAGGGAGAAAATGGTCAGAATAGATAGGATCTCTTAAACTCCTTGAAATTAACATATTGTACTAACCAAAATTAGGCATGATTTTATCGCTTAATGTAACCTGCCGAGAGATGTTTTTAATGAGCTTAGTTCAAATATTTCTGCCAGAAGATGGGAATTTTTTTTCTTCTTTTTCAAAATGTAATTTCAATCCTTGAAGTATTATTCTGCTAGCAATCTGAAGTTGCATGTTGATGTTTGTAAGGACAGTATTCATGCTGTTTGGGACTAATATGATTACTTTTTCCACACCTTCCTCTGCATGGAGACAGATTCTAACTCAACCCAACATGACATATTTTGTAGGGCAGGAAAAGTATTTTTACTTTTCTTACCTTTTGCTGTAAACAACTAAATAATTAACCATCCTTGATGTAGTAAAACCAATAGATTTTGAAACAGTAATTGCTTAATATCTTCACTTTTAGCAAGGTAGTTGGTTCATAAAGTTTTTTTCAAAATCTGGGTAAAAGTGCCTGGACAAGTAGTCTATTGATCTACTTTTATTATGAAGGCTTAATTAATGCAAAAAAGAAATAAGCCAGCATGATAAATTTCAGCTTGTAATTAAAAATTACTATGACTAACACAGATAATTATTCTCTTATATTACTACCGTGCCTGATTTTTTCCCTTTATTTTTTTTTCCTTATAAACATTTGAACCCCTTATATCTACTGTTGGTTCCCTGCTGGATTTATAAATACGATACTTGTTCCTCTACTGCTCTGTTTATAAGAACACCTGACCAAACAATTCTGTTTAATTCTGTAATTCAAATGTACCCTTAAAACTATTGTAGAGGGGGTTCTTGAAACATAAGTGATTTTGCACAGTTGGATTTCATAGTCTGTTTTTTCATCATGAGAATAACCTATGAAAATTTTTTTCTTGAAAGCCAACTTGATCTTGAGAAGAGTAGAAAAGAATCACAGTGAGATCCTTGTGAGAGATTAAATGCCATTTCTGTCTTTCTGTAACAAGTTGCATATCTGTACAAATAAATCTGCAATACAGTGGAAAACAACCAGATGCTATTGTGCAAATACCAGCTTTTCTTAAAAAAGCATCATAGCAGAATAGAACAATATGAGATTCCAATTGAGTGGACTAGTCTTAAACTCCCTTGTGTAAACTAAGTCTATGAAACTGAGTAAGGTTAAACAGAAGAATCCGTTTAGGAGGTTATTTAATTAGAGTTTCATCACTGAGGTCCACAAGTTTCAGTAAATAAAAGTAAAAGTATGCACTCTCAGGAGTGCAACACAAACCTTTAGCAGTCAACTTTACAGTAGAAATAATCTCCACAGAAATTACTTTCTACATGTCATTAGTAGAATATTGGATATTACATTTATTATTCTATGTGAGTCTGCATATTTCCAAGGACAAGAGAGAGCTCTTGCTAAACAGTGGATATATAAGTGGAAATAATCCAATATATCTCATAGTCAGGAGGTTTTGTGCCCTAGTTATGGAAAACTCTTAAAAGACAATCTAATGCCCAAACGCTTTGGTAGGTTTGTTTCTCAAAAAAAGGTATTCCAAATAAAAAAGATAGGTATTTCTGGACTGTAATATTTATATTTTTATTACAAAGCTGAAGTTAAGAAATTATCAAAGGACTTTTATTTCAAGTTGGAAAGCTTTTAGTGAAGTCATCTACCTTGCACTCTATGATAGTTGTATCAAAGGCTTTTTCAGCATCAAAGAATACACCTACACTATTTTTTTCACCCTATGTTCTTTGATGTATTTGCTAGGTTTTGATATTTTCAATGGCCGACACTTTCTATCAAAACCCAGTCTGATGGATTTCCAAAGACTTTTTGCTATCATTATACCTTTGCAGATGGATATTCCCACAGAAGTTTACTCAAAATACATTATGTCCACACAGTCAGTAGCTTAATATACCTGTGATTAGGAATTCTGTGATCTGCAGCCATTTCTATCATTATAGTTGCTATCTACACAGCTACATGGAAACATGGAGAAAAGTTTCTCTTATTTACTATAGTATTTAATATTTATAATAAAATTTCAGAGTTTGCAGTGTAATTTGTTATCTTTGCATGGTAGTCTTTCAATTTTTGTTTTCTGAGCTGTCTAAAAATTTTCAAATTCTTTTGTACCGCAATATCCAAAGCTTTCAGTTGTGACAAGCTTGACACCTGCCACAGAGTTGCTCATGGCCTCTGTGCTGAGGTTTAACAGGTATCTCTAAAGGGTAGGCAGACAGGGGTCCTGTCTCACCAGACTGATGCACTTTATGGTGTTTCTGTGGAGTTTATTGTTATACAGTCTGGTGTGCATGTGCATATTTGTTACACAGCCTGATATGTGCTACTTGCCTAATAGACATCTGTCCATCATCCACCAGATAAAATTTTCTAGGGTGCTATAGTCCAACATATAAAAAAAATTGGTCATGTTAAGTGATTAGATGAATCAGTGTTTACAGAATGTAAACATTTTTGCAATGTTTACATATCAGACTTATTCCCAGGATAATTCAGGAAGAATTATCATCTATTTGAGAGCTAACATTTAGAATGGTGGATCTGAGTAATATGAGGGAAATCCTATTCAACTGTAGTTTTAGCTCTAATTAATGTAAAGAGGGAAACAGGTTCTTAAACATTTCTGGAGATATTATTATAGGTGATAACTAAACAATCCTACTTTAATCATATCAGTTTATTCAAAACAGCATCAAGTTCTTGATTTTTTTTTTGTGATTGGTATTGGTCTTTATGTATTTTATACTGACCACTGCCTGACAGATAAAATAATAATTAAATGTTTATCCAGCTGTTTCAAATTAATATGCACAAGCTATACTATGGAATGTATGAATGGTTTATATTTTGAAAGGACTATTATGTACTACTTTTGCTTTTTGTTCTACTCATTTATGAATATAGTGTAAAGGCAATATTTTTGGTGTTCTAAAAGAACTATTTTAGCTGAAATTTCTTCAGAATTTTCTAGGACCCCTTACATCCACAGGTTCAAATTATAGCAGGATTTGTATTAGGTTTTTAATTCGCAGATAGAGGTGAACAAAATTAATGGAATTGCATGTAATGAGTTTTTTCAATAGAATTTTATGTAGGCACTCTTTCTTTTGTGACCTTTCTCCTATTTTTATGTAATGCAATTTTAAATAATAAATTGATATTTCAGAGGTAGTTCCCAACAGTTTGCTCCTGTGTGCCATAAATTTGAATAACTATGACTGCTTCGAGTTTTTGCTGAGTGCTGCTTAATTTGTGGACTTTACTAAGATTTTCACTTTTCTATTATTTCATTTTCTACTCAGGCCAACCAAGGCCAAAATTTAGGGAGAAAATCACTGAAACTTTATGGATAAACCTGACCTTGTACTTCCTGCAAGGAATATTTATATGAAGCTTGGCCCCTGCAGGAGGACACTTTTGTTTACCATTTCACACACAGAAAAAGTAGATTCTGGTATTCAGAATCTGTATATCCTACTGGCTCATAGCACCACCGGTCCAAAACCAGACTCTTAAAAATACACCACAGAAGCATTTTATTAGTTAGCAGAGAAACTAGCACTGAGTAGGCCAAAGGGCCAGGTTATTCTTTATCTGTTTTGACAAGAATAGGATGATGGAGTTTGAAGGAAGTTCCAAATTTGACCTCTTTGCTGGTGCTGTGCTGCATTGCAGAAATCTCTGCCAAGGAAAATGTGTAAATGCATAGGGGGAGGAATAGCTAAGTTATTTTCAGATCTGTGCCAGGCAATTAGATATCTGTGAGCTGGAGAAGCATGATCTTCTGATGTCAAGAGATCTGAGGTTAGTATTACACAGCCTGTGCTGCAACAATGTGAGCTTATAAATGTGTGGCAATTTGTCTAATTTTGTATAGAGTAGATTGAATTCTGCCCCGTCCTTTCCACTGATGGTGAAGGTTATAATAGTGTGAAGCAAGATGGTAGTAATGTGTGGGTATGTGCCAGTGCCTATAAGACAATATTATATGCCATAATTTTTCATTGCTTATCCTAGCTGAAAACAAGACCTTAAAGTGAAAATACACTTAAATTGACTGAATAGTATCTTTTGACAAATAGCAACCCAAAAGATGTCATCTTGGATATCTATCAAACAGTATCAGTGATGTCACAGGCAAAACAGACATGGCAGCTCAACTGTTTCGTCTTTTGAGGTGACTCCTGTGTGGAGTACTAGTCAGCAGAAGACTACAGTATAAATAATAATTATACTTGAACACAATAATGTTGGTGGTTTTTAAGTTTACTAATACTATATCAGGTTGGGAATGTGGACAGCTGCCTTTTCATTGTTACAAACACTATTTGCTCTGTCCCAATCTCAAATTTAAAATGACCTTTGGCTTCATTGTTCCTTCGTGTTTGTCATTATTTCCTAAGTTACCATCATTTGACAAACTGCAGGTTTTTCTCGAGTTATCCTGATGAATACAGCTCCCATTCTCCAAATACTGACCAAGTTGTTTTTTTTCTGTAATGACTTTCTGGTCACTTCTCCCTACATTTTTCTTCTTGCATCTCTTTATCCTGAAAGCCTCATTAGGAGCTATGTTTTTAGCTGTATTGATAAAACATAGGATTTGAAAAGCAGATGTCTCTGAAAACCAGATTTTTAAGGAAGTCATGAATATAAACACTTCATAAACCTGGTAGCTTCTCCCAAATCAGTAACATATTGGTGCAGATGCATTATCCATCTGATGCTTTCTATTCTCTGGATGTTGTGGTGAAAAATACTGCCTTCTCTAGTGCTCTTTTATACTTCATAGTGAAAAAAACAAGAAAAAAAAACACCCCAAACCCTGAAAATATTAGCAGAGAATCTGAATTGTGTGGATGCAGTCCTGTGTAATGTGCTCCTGTTTTGGTGGAGGGTTTGGACTAAATGATCTCTAGAGGTCCCTTCCGCCTCCAGTGATTCTATGATTCTGCAAGCTAAGTACAGAGCCAGTATAGCTTTCTTTCCTCCAAAACTTCTAATAAAAATGCTTCTAATATGCTTATATACAACTTTCATTGTAACTTGGATGTTATCACAGCACTAATTGCTACCTCTCTAAATTTCATTAATTACTATTGGCATTAGTAGGAGGCAAAAGTTCTTGTTAATACAGGTTGAGAGACTATAACTTAGTAAATTCTGAAGAGCCTATAACTTAAGATAAACAAAGCACAAGAAAGGGCATACCGTGCAAACACAGCTGTCTGAAGCATACTGTCCCATTGTTTTTTTTATATCTTATTTATCTGAAATATATATATAGTGTGCTGGGTCTGGCTTGCAAAGGCAAAATGAGGAAAGATGAAAAAAAAATAAAATCTGTTGGGTTTGACAACTGCAAAAGATAGGAACCTCAAGATAAAATGGAGAAGGGGATCACAGGCAATAAGTAGAGCTAAGACTTTATAGAAGTGATGAAAAAAGTTGCCTTTCTTCAAATATGTGTAAGGTAAGATATAGCTTCCAGTGATCTCAAACAGAGTCTGCTTATGCTCAGGTGTAAATTAGAGAGAAAGAATTTAGATAACTTATATTCAGAATTTCATGCATGTCTCTTTATTATAACTGTTAATCACCTTTAATATGCTTTGCAATCTTTTAATAATGTGATGAAGTATTTTAACTGAACGGTTATTTGATTTGTTCTTCAAAGCACACTTGTTTACCATTCTTCCCTTTTCTGTTTTACACAAGCTGCTGTTTTATACATGACTTTGATGCCAAGATAATGAAACAGGTCTTAGAAAATGGGGATTTTTAGGAATTTGAAAAAATACATTTGACTTTGAAAGGATTTTAACTTTTCAAAAAAATGAGACAAATAGCAATTGGCATAAAATGGGATATAAGTCAAAGCTTTGTATTTTTTCTTACTATTCTATAGGACTCCAAATTAACGACTGTCAAGAAATAAATTTTTGAAATATAGAAATAGCCTTGCTTTTTCTTCTTTACTGACCAGGACTGCTTCATTTTGCCTGTGTACCTAACACATACCTCAGATATAACCTGTAATCCATATAGACCACTACAGGAGCATGGTCTTCAGGCAGAGTACTACTACTTCAGTGAGACTACAGTCCTAGCACAGAAATGCATAGTCTTCAGAGGAAAGTATGAATTACTGCTACTGTTGTCCAGTTGCAGGAAACACAGGATACAAATTTCCTTAAGTACTTCATAGATTCCTGAAAGAGAAAGGAGAACATGAAAGTGGATGTTTTAACTATTTTTTTCCAATTTAGATTCAGGTTTGAATACTTGTATTGAGTCAGTGCTTATCCACATTTGTAGTACAAATAGTATGACATCATCTGGAGTGCAGGTGCTGCTTTACTTTTTCTAGAGATATCTGAAGCTGGCTGATATAAGTCATAAACCATTTTTAGCTTTTCTGCCCTTTGGTTTCAGCAGGACTGGCCTTCTAGGAAGCATTGTGCAGGTAGTACAGTCCCTCAGGGGTGTTCGGCTCAGACCGTGAACAGCGAGACAGAGGCACCGGTAAACCCTGTGCCGAAGCACTACAGGTTGGTTTTTGGTTTATGGTTTTGGTGTTTGTTTTTTGTTTGTTGGTTTTTGTTTTATTTTTTTTTCATTTTTGGAGGTTTTTGAGGTGGATGGGGTAGTTCCCTGACCCAGGGAAACCTGAGAGAGGAAGGAAAGAGACACCCAGCTGGACTAGCATCTCTTGCGGGAGAGGCTGAGAGGGTGATGTGGCTCGGGGCAGTCCCAGAGAAACCGTGGGATATTTAAACGCGGTGAAAGCAGAAGCGGCTCTCAGACTGTGAGCAGCCAGCCAGCACGGGGAGTCTGCGTGGAGTGCAGCAGCTGCAGGCAGAGAGGTTGGAGATGGTGTCCGCTCAGGCAGAAGGGGTAACCTGTTCTAACAAGGATACAGCAACCCAGACAATGCTGCCACAGAGGTATGCAGCTGTCTGGGTCTTTGGCTGCAGGGAATGCTACAGCCTATTTCCAGTACTGGATGATAGTGTTCATGTGGGAGACTTCAATTTACCAGATGTCAGGGGTAACAGCAGGTGTGCAAGATGTGACCAAGTAGATGATCTGCTTTGCATGGTGGCTAAGCTCCAGGATGACACTGAGAGGTTAAGAAGTATCAGAGAATCTGAGGAGGAGATGGATTGGTGGAGTCGTACTCTACCATCCCAGAGGCAGGTACACCAGGAGGCAGAAGAAAAGATGAGTCCTTTGCCCTCTTGCAACCAGGCTAACAATAACAAGCAAGGTGAAGGAAGGTGGAAGGAGGTTCCCGGAGACTAATCCAGGACTTGGGAGCCAAGTACTCTTCTCTTCCATCCTGCCAGGCACATGAAATGATGAGGGAAGAAACAGGAGAATCTCACAGAT
>JANHFX010003138.1:83916-187268 GCA_027560015.1 Chloroceryle amazona | reverse complement strand
AATATTTTTTACTATCATAGGCTTAATAATACCCTGTTTTACAAAATTATTTTTAGAAAATGTTATATGACGAATAATGCATATACATATAACAGATTACCAGAAAAAAATAAATTCTTAACTTTAAATGTAAAAGTATATATATACATAAACCCTACATTTACTTTTGAAAAAATAAAAAAATAAAAAAAATTGACTGCTCTGAGTTAACAAAAATTCATTATGATAAAATTCATTATGTAACCCTAACTTTAGTGTAATTTTGTGCCTTCTATGATAAGCTAAGTAAAAAAGACAATGCATGAGATTTTTTTTTAAGTCAATAAAGACTTGAGTATAAACCTAAATATGAAATAGTTCTCATTGTTAGCAAGAATCCAATGATGTAAAATTACTAGCTGTAGTGTCATAATGTCATAAAGGTTCTAAGATGCTAATTAACCCTGAGGTGAAGTTTTCTTTTTTGACATTGAGAAGGTCATAAAACCACTCAAATATTTTCTTAATTAAAAGTCATATGCAAAACATCTGTCTTAGCACATGTTTACTTCTGTAATATTGTGCTCATGTTAGATGATGCTCTTGAAGACCTTGCAGAGCTTAATAAGGACAAAACAGAGGAACAGAGCTGTTATAGAAGATAAAAGACTTAGAAATTTCACTAGAAGTTGACAGAATTTAAGGTTAGAAGACATTTAATGAAAATCCTATAGAAAATATAAAAAAAATTAAATGCTAGACCACTTCAGATATTTTTAATCAGAGAAATATCTTTAAGTCCAGTTATTCAACAGTCATTCATTAATATTTACACTGTGTCTCTAGGTACACAGGACTGTGACATTGGAGACATAATAAAAGGGTCTGGTATGACAACTACAAACACTCAGTGACATCACTTCTAAGAGATAATCTTTTCCTTCTGCCATCAGGTAGTGAAGCAGCATGTCATTGTTATTAGAAGAGGATTAAACCTACTGTATTTCAAAGTCACGAATAAATTTCCACATTGTTTTAATCTATGGGATTTCAAGTGAATGGGGACTTATAGTGAAAAAAAAAAATGGATGTTGGCCGCAAAGAGGTGTTCTGTTTCAGTGTATAAGAAATTGACTTGAAAACCAGAAGTGAAGGTTTAAGGACTAAATTATATGAATTGTGGGTTTTTTTCTTTTCTTCCCTTCTTCTTAAGAGTGATGAATAGTTATTGTGCAACCTATGCATATATACATGCAAAAACAAAAATAAAAGAGATGGATGTATTTGTAACTAATGAATAAAAACTGATATTTTTAAAACAATCAATAGAGATGTTCTCCTATCAGGTATGGAAATGGCATGAAATAAAGAGAAAGACACAAAATGAAAAAAAAAAACATAGGGAGAAATAAAAACAAGGTTCACTCTGTGTCATAGATCAATTTGTTTCAGTCATATCAGAAACTAAGTTAGGTTTTCCTTTTGTCTCAGTAAGAATGAAACCACTTGGAAACCACAGTGCTTTTATTGTACTTTGACTACATTAAATTAATGTACTCTAGTTATGCTTTTCACATACATAAACTGTGATTACAAATTAGATAAATACAATTGCACTTAGCCACAGAGGAAGTTTTCTTATTTTAAAAGTATATGTAAATTATATAACATGGAAAATAAATTGGATAATTTTTAAACTAATTATGTATTTCACTGATGCAATTAATTTAAGCTTAATAAACCAATAACAATATGATATATATTAATTAATAGATCACTTTATGTGTTTCTGTGAGTATATACAAAACCAGAAAAGATTACACAATAGGCGTTAAAATAATACAAATAAATGATGTACATTTATGAGATTGTAATGGAAAATCCAAGAAACACTTATCAGAAACTAGGTGAAATACTGATATTTGGAATTTAATTAAGGATTTATCATGACCTCAGGTGGGGTCAGGGCAAATCATCATTTAGCAAACATATTTAAAAATATGTCTAACAATAATTTAAAATGCCATTATTTCCTTCAGCATCTCTCAGTAAGATCTTAAATAATAAGCATTATAATAAGCTTTAAAGTTCATTTCATTATGTAAGACAAGAACTTTTTTTACAGATGTGAAATCTAAAGAGTAAAACTAACTTTGCTGTCATAATTCCTACAGTGTGACATCTACAAGCATTCACATACTTCTACAGTACTGTCTTATTTAGAATTAGCAATATTAGGAAACAATGACTCTCCACAACACGTCTCAATATCAAATATCTATCCATTTTCTTTTGTATACAGTTTATTTTAAGGTTGAAATCTAAAGAACATTTTTTTTCCATTATTGCCATAGTGGTGAATGTAACCAATTCATTGAACAACAAATAAGAATAAATAAGAAAAGATTGCTTTTTTAACTTTGACATCCTTTTCAACAGCAATCTTCCAGGTGTGCTTCTGAAATCTATCTTTTTTATATTTTTAAGAGTTTCTTTCTTCCTTTCCTTTCCTTTCCTTTCCTTTCCTTTCCTTTCCTTTCCTTTCCTTTCCTTTCCTTTCCTTTCCTTTCTTTTCTTTCCTTTCTTTTCCTTTCTTTCTTGGGTTTTAGTACTCCCTAGAACGTGCATGGAAGTAGATCCGAATACCTCCAACAATAGACCAATAATAGTCAACAGACAATGATAGGAAACTGAAATTGAAGTGGGAAGTCTCAAGTGAAAACGAAGAGTGGTTACTTTAATTGTTACTGAATAAAATCTGCACTGTTTTTGCATGCCATTAGATATGGACTTCATTTTAAGATTAAGGATGTCTTCCTGAAGAGTGATATGAATATGTTATCATTTCTTTGTTGATAAAACCAGCAAAAAAACATTTATCTTCTAATTTTACAGATTGATTACATATCAAAACAATTACAGAATTTTGCCAACTGTTGACCAGAAGTACTTTCTTTATATAGAAAATATATAAGCAGTTTTGTGTCAGTACACATGCTTCATAAACTATGTACTGAAAAAAATCCATCTCTGACAATATAAATATATTATACATATACTGGTATTTGTTAATCAATTACATGAGTCAAAACACATCTGCTTTAGAATTTAGACTGAGGAACTGATTTTTTTTGTGTCTGAAATACTTAAAGTTGATATAAAAACCTGTTTGTGTCCACCTCATGCACTTCAAATACTCATTGTATCTTTTCATTCATTAGATTTTGACATCTTCTACCACCTTAACAATGTTATTAGCCTCTTTACTTGAAGTGAATGCTCTTCAGAGAATAATAAATTATTATTTAAGTATATGATAATGGGTAGAGATGGGCAACATACCAACAATAGTAGGTTCAACAGTAAAATTCAATAAAATCTGAACTAACAGCCAGGTATTAAAGATTAAAATAATCAGTATTTCTTTTTTTACAGTATTTTCCATAACATTTTACATTTTAGTTACATGAAAACTTAGTTGGCTAAAGGGAGATGGATGCGCACTGAATTAAAGAACAATTGGCTATTACACATGTATCTTCATTTTACTCTGCCATCCATAACACAGTAATCTAATTTACAGAAATCTTAAAAATAGATGGCTAGGGCAAGACTGTAAAATAAAAAATAAATGAGGAAATCAGCTCTTTTCAATTCATAAGAGTAAAAACATTGCAAGTAGTAGTTACTTCACTGTTTAATAGAAAAATTAGATCTCATAGAACACACAAAGAGAAAGTTGATATTGAGTTATATTGAGCCGAAAGGTTAGATTCAGTTAAAATTAATTATATTTAGAACAAGTTATTAGTATTAAAGGGGATTTAAACATATCTTTGATACCTAATAGCTACCTCTTAGGCAGTGGTTGATCAGCCCCACGATACCTCTATGTGGCTAATAGCTGCTTCAGAGGTGTTTCTTGGTGGAAGTTAAAATCTTGTGAATGCCACTGTAAATCCAACTATTGAAGATAACAGGAAAGGCACATAGAATCACAGAATCATAAATAATAGAATAGCAGGGATTAGAAGGGACTTCTGGAAATCATCGAGTCCAGCATCCCTTGCCAGTACAGAAACACCTAGAGCATGTCACACAGGAACAGATCCAGGCAGGTATTGAAAGTCTCTAGAGAAGGAGACTCCACAACCTCTCTGGGCAGACTGCTCCAGTTCTCTGTCACCCTCACAGTAGAGAAGTTTTTCCTCATGTTGAGGTGGAACTTCCTGTGTTTCACCTTGCTACCATTACCTCTTGTCCTGTCAAGGGCACAACTGAAAAGAGACTGTCCCCTTCTACTTGACACCCACCCTTCAGGTATTTGTAAACATTAATAAGATCCCCCTTCAGGCTTCCATCCTCCAGGCTAAAGAGCCCCAGGGCTTTCAGCCTTTCCTCTGAGAGAGATGTTCCATTCCCCTAATCATTCTCGGAGCCCTCTGTTACACTATCTCTAGTATTTCCCTGTCCCTCTTGAATTGGGAAGCCCAGAACTGGACACAGTACTCCAGATGTGGTCTCACTAGGACAGAGTACAGAGGAAGCAGAACCTCCCTCAACCTGCTAGACACACTCTTCTTAATGCACCCCAGGATACCATTGACCTTCTTGGCCACAAGGGCACATTGCTGCCCCATGGATAACATTGTCCACCAGGACTCCCAGGTCCTTCTCAATGGAGCTGCTTTCCAGCAGATCAACCCCTAACCTGTACTGGTGCAAGGTGTTATTCCTTCCCAGGACATGATCTGGATTAGTGTGGTGTCAGATCTGTCTGTGGAATTGCCATGTGAGAGGGCAAACCTTTGTTTAAGAAGAGAAAGAGCTAATCTGTCTTATGAAACAAATCTAAACCAGACAATACTTCCACAAGTTTTATTTTGTAACCAGATGGAAAGGAATTGAAGACAGAGGAAGGATGATTCTGTGAGGGATGAGAAAGGCCTGAAAAGTTACATTTTTTGTCATTTGAGATTCTCCCTGTGGTTACAAGGAAATTACAGCAACTCTCTTTTTTTTTTCCTAGGTGCACTCTAGTTGTACAGTTCTTACTTTTCCAAGCCCCAGTTTGAAAAACAGCACAGATGCTGTCTGCCAATAGATGGTCTACGTACTGATAGACAGTGTAGATACTTCTGAGCTGGTTATTTACATTCCCTTTGGAGTTAATTAAAAGAAAAATCTCCTAGGTTTGTCTGAACCTGAAGTATATATCTAAAATGAAATGGATGACTTGGCTGAACCAGCTCCCTTTTTATGGAAAAAAGAACAATGCTATCACAGTTCTCAGGAGTGTTATAAAGACATTGGGTGAGACATCAAGTATATAATGTCACCTAATTGCTGTATAAAATTTTTAATCAGTTGAGTTCAACCATTTAGAAGACAAAGCCTGTGTTTTTACTCTCTATTTTCTCTGGGAGGACAAGAGAAAACATGTACCCAAGACAGCTGCAAAGTCCAGGGATCCAGCCAGGCCCACAGCAGCTTGGACCATCTTTGTCACCTGTCAACACTGACAGTTTTGGAGAAGATACCAGAAGAGGGTTTGTAGAGAAAATAATTCCAGCCAGTATATCCCTAGTTTTACTTTGAACAATGCATTTTGGGTAAAATTTTTCTCTTCTAAACTCCATAGGAGACTGTCATTACCATTTAAAAAAAAACAAACCAAAAAAACCAACCTGATCCCCTCTCTGATTATTCAGAGTTCACAGAGATAAGGTGTACTACAAAGTAATGTGCAAGAAAATTAAATGCATTATTCGTTCCATAATTAAATGCATTATTCTTTCCATAATAATAACTTCTACAAACCACAGTATAAATAAGTGCAGCTTGAATGGCAGATTAATTTGTATACAATGCTAGATTTCAAATTTTGATTCAGTCCTGAAGTCTTCTCTGCCTCGGCTTTTGATCTTCCTATAATCTTGATACTCTCAGTCAGAGAACGATGAACTTTAGCTACTGCTAAAAATAAAGTATATAAAAACCACTGTTTCATCTGACAATACTCAAGATTCCCTGTATTCCTAGAACAAAGAGTCGGAGTGCACTGGGGACCCTTTAAAGGTCATTTTTTCAGTATCAGATAATGTTAGAACTAAGAAAATAAACAGAATGTTCTTGGCTGAAATGAATCAGACCATTTTCAAGTGCGCAATATAAGGCATTAATGTTTGTTTCTGGCACATCATCACTCAAAATAATAATGACTTTCACCAAAAAGGAGATGATTTAATTGTCTAACCTGCATTATCCTTCATAATAACACTGTAAGCCACCTTAGCTGACTCTTCCCTCAAAGTATTTTATCCATTGTATCAAATTCTGCTACACATTTCAGCCATACCACAATGATTTAGGCAACAGGGCTTCACTAACCTGACTAAGAGTGCAATCTCTCCTAATTTTGTGCCCTCATATAATAGGCTTGGGGGCTGATCCTGAAAAGACTAATGCCTAGCTTAACTCTCTGTGCTGCAGAGAGTGTACATACCTACTAATCTTTGCAGAACTAGAGGCCTAAACTCTGTGTGAATGAAACAGGAGAGGACTGTGTGCTATAAAGCAACATGTTACAAGGGAGGACACTATGACATAGTGAGTATGATTCTTCCAAATATTTTTCTGAAATTCTGGTGTTGAGTTGATTTGTACTGCACAAAGTATCTGTTAAAGTAATATTTTTCTTATATGCTGTCATAAAGAAAAGTGTAATTTTGTATATTTTAGCTCTAAAAATGAATCCTTTTTTTTTCTTAAGAATGCAATGGAACATTGCAGCAAATTAAATTATTCCTCCAGCATTCTTTTCAGTTGTTTCAACTTGAAGAATGAATACGTCATACCTAAATAAGTACATTCTGGTTTACAGCAATATTTCTATAGGAAGAAGCAGGTTTTATTGGGTAGTTTTTCATTGACTGTTTTTTCCAACTCAGGCTACAGGCAAATCAAGATGAAATGGTGATCCTGAAAAGTTTCTGTATGTATTTTAAGTTCGGAAATCAAGAGATAACATGTGTATCTTACTTTGACCTTAAACTCTAAGGAACTGGAGATTGAACAAGTCTTAAGGTTTTTCTACTGCAATCTTTTCACTAATAAGGAGACAAGCATAGTCAGTTCCAGTTTATCTCAGACTAAAACTAACATGTTTTATTTGTCTTCAACTGGTGTATCAAGATATATTCTTTGTGTATAACTGTTCTACATAACCCATTTCTCCTAGATATCATTATAGTATTTCCAGCTGATAAGTTAAGGCTGTTGTATTATTTGTGCAGTTATTTTTATTATTCTTGACAAAATAGAACACACATGGATTATAGCAGCAAGCAAAGTTAATTACATCAGATGAATACAAAGCAAAGGCTATTTCAAAGACATCCTGTTATTGGACAGATAACTAGTGTGTTTTCTTGGTCTTTGGTTAACATACATCAAAGCAGAACAAGTGATTTTTTACTACCCTTACTTTAGTTAAAGAACAACAGGAGGAAGAATTGATGACTTGAAGATAAGTGATTAACGTTCAGTACTAAAACCACATATGCTTCTGCTCGACTTTTTCCTCTTAGCTTCCATGAGGTTGATAAAATTTGTAGGGCTAATCATAGTTCATATATTTTTTATAGGCAAAGAACAATAGAACAAATCATCTTGAACTTGGCTGAAAATATAAATGGAAGAAGAAAAATTGCACATCAATATCTGAAACTAGTAAGGGAAGGATGATGGGGTACCTGAACTGAACTCAGGGAGCTAAAGGAAAGAAGCTAAACAAGAATAAAATTGCATTTGTCTGTTGCTTTCCTAAGAAAGTGCTTTTATAGGGCTGGGGTTAACAGAAGTCTGAGAAAGAAAATTGTTATGACAGCCCTGGCCTGACAGAATGGTGACTGTCTGGATTATGCTCTAAAAAAAGTGACCATTTCAGAAACATGCTCTGTCCTTGCTCTTTCCAAGGAAAGGATCCACCAGCACAGTAAGCTTCAGCTGCTGAAGAGAAGAATTCTTAATGCAGGATTCTCTGCAGGGACCTTCTTTGTTTTGAATAGTCTGCACTGCAAGGAAAAGAGCAACTGTCACTTTTATTATGTGATGAGGAGTGCTGATGCATATTTCATCTTGTTTTAGTACATTTTTGCCTACATCAGGTGGAGTTCTAATAAAAAAAGTCCAGTACACCACAGACATGGAAAGTAAATTAGAGAAATAATGTAGTTGCATTTAAATATTTATTCAAAAAGCTTATCCTTGCCTTTCATGCCACAGAATATCAGGGCTGAGCCGAAAAGTGCTTTTAATAACAACTGAGGAGTCTAGCTGAATGTGTTGCACTTAGATTACATCAGATGTTAGATACTTCACATTAGATACCTAACATTGGGTACCTGTTCTTGTTACCTACAGGTGAAAGATAGGGACAAAAGATTGAGGAACAATGTGTTCTTTTCTTAATTTTCTTGCCTCAGTTCCTATTTGCACTGGTTTTACACATTGATTATATTAGAAGGTAAGTATGACTTTTTATTTTCCCCTAAGAATATCATAAACACTAGTGTTTATAAATATATTTTACAATGCCTTGCATGGAGGACTTACCATGTAAAGTATTACTGATTTTTAGAACATTTCTTAAGAACGGGTAAGTTATAACTCATACAGTTAGCTGTCAAATGGAACACTTATGTTCTAAAAATAGTGAAATCCCAGGAAAGGGTCTCATGATGGTCTTGGTGTTCAACATTTTCAGACTAAAGTTCAGAATACCAGTGTTTCTTTAACTGCCCTCTTTTAAAGAAATCTTATACACAAATAAACCTCACAAATACTACTTTTAATGACTCTGCTAAAATTTTCAGTCATCTCTCCATCATACCCAATAAAAATGATTCCTTTAATATGCAAGCTTTCTGATAACCATGACAAATAAATTGCCTGCAGAAGGAAATCATAATGTTATATCTTGAATCCAGCTCATCTGTCAAAAGCTTAATGATAATTTCTGACCACAGTGTTATAGGAACAGTTTCAAAAAACCGGCTTTGGACAGCTGGTAAACAACAGCCATTGGAGAGATAAAAGCACCAGCTTGTAAAATAAGAAGTCCTTTAAATTTCACTTAATGGAGCCTATTTCTGAGTAGTTACACACTGTGATGTTTTGATTTTTCTATCCAAAAACCTTAAGATAAAACCGACAGCAAAAGGAGAAGGTTTAGGACTGAGACAGCAAGAGTATTTTTCTTAGATAGTATAGTAATATACTCCATTGAATAACCATGAATAAGACCTGCAATAGTTATTGTTGATAATGATATGGAAGTGTCCAGATGATGCAATAAGAGATTAGTGCATTGAGGCATGCTACTGCATGGACAGCTGACAGCTCCTGGCTTCCACCTGTGCTTGTGGGACTGGGAACAGTCATGGGTGCACTGGATTTTATATATGATTAAGGTACAAATACTTAATCAGAAACTAATTAAGGAAGTGTGTATCCATACTACTTTAATTTCTTTACCTCCTCTGACCCTGTTCACCTGATTTCACACTTTCCATGTTAAGGCTTTACAGAAGAAAGTTTGTGTTTAGCTATTGAATTTTCTGAAGCATCTTCTCTTCCTTACCTAGCTTCATCTTCTCCAGAGATTTACTTCATAAATTGAGGATTAAAACACTGCTCTTCAAACAGAAAGCACCCATACAAAAGAGATTGCTGGAGAATGCCAACTCCAAAGCCTGTACTCATGACCATAGGTATATACATATATACATGCTCATACACATACTCACCTATTGATAATATGAAAGATGAGAAAGCATAAAGCAACTAATTTGAACACAACCAAAATTCATTGATTTAAAAGCTGAAAAGAGATTGTTGGGTCTATCTGTTGCAACTTTCTAATTTGTTGCTCATAAAGAAGTTTTCTGAATTATTTTTTTTTAAATTGAATTACAGACTATATTAAAAACAAACAAACAAAATAACAAATGTATATATATACATATTCTTCTCATTCAGTGATGGGGATAACCTGTCTCAGGCCATGACAAGTTGTTCTAGTGGTTAATTACTTTTGCTGCAGAAAATAGTTCTTACTGAACAGAGTTAACTTCTGTTTCAAGTTCACCTGATATTGTTACACTTGTATTTCTTTATATATAAATTAGGATTATTCTTTGTTATTTTGCCAAAAGTATTATTTGACATTTTATTCTTAATAAAATAAATATTTTTTAAAAGAAAAGGTCTTCTCACTTTCTACTTAGGTACATTTCATGGTGCTTTTCTAAATTCTATCCAATATTTCAATGTTTCCTGTATTAATATAAGGCAGGAACATGGAATTCCAGAAATATTTGTGCCATTATCCAGCTCAGAAGGAATATATTATCCTACTCTCACCTTTATGTACATGACAATTATATTAGTCCTTTTAGTCTCATTACAGCACCATCACTTTTTCAGCTACTAATTCCCAGAATAAAGTTCTTGAAGAAGCATGGACTTTTGTTGCTACATATAGGAACTTACATTTTAATAAAATGTATGGGGTTTACCAGTTTAACAAACTGATCTAGATCACAACTACTGCCACCTTCTCCCATGATTGTATTGGTTGCCCCTGTATTGGCAGTAATTCAATACGTTTGTTCTACTTTCCCTATATAAAGCAAGAGCATAGAGACCCAAATCATTCCCTATGGAAGTTATTGAAATGCAATCATTTGATTATAGCTTTCTGTTTATAATTACACTTTTAAAAGGGTTAATTTTTAATAAATTTGTTCACTGAAATTCCTATTGTTTTATTTTCTATAAGTTATTTTAAAGTAAATGTTCATGTTGTATTGAAAAAAAACCCCAAACAAACAAACAAACAAAACCATAAAGAAGATAAATCCAAAAGGTATCTAGAAAAAAACTAAGAAGTTCATCAAAGTGTCTTGTGATTTTTATAGCAAACTCATTATGTGTGTGACAGGGAAAGAGTGTCAAGGCTAACTTCCAATTGAACAATGATGACATCTTTGCAGTACTTGTCCAGTAATTAGAAATGAGTTGTATATTTTCCCCTTTACCTGAAGGTGGCGGTTGACGCAAACATGGAAATAAACTACAATCTACAGTTTTAGGGTCTATGACTTTTTTTTTCCTTTTTAATTGTTCTAAAAGAGATTTTGAAAACAGTTCAGAAATTACTTCCAGAATTCCTAAATAAATGATCTGAGAATTGGAAAATATATTTATTTCCCATTAAGACCAACCTTCTGTCTGTTTTTTGTTTTGTTTTTGTTTAGTTTTTTACAGAGAGAAGTAATACAAAGATATTAAGGAAATCTTGTTTAAATCATCCTCATTTACAGCATTATGAGTAATCGATATGTTATTTTGAGTACATCCAGTCAGAGCTATCAATTTAGCACTGATTTACCATCCTAGTGCATTTAATATTAGCCTTCAGCCTTTAAGAATGGCTAAAAGCCCAGGCCAGAAACACAAAAATCCTTGAGAAATGTCAATTACACTTTTGCAGAGCAAGTATATATTGCATGAATAATGCAACTGACAACTGTAAATCAATGGGCTTGATGAATCATGGACATGAATTTTTTAGTCATTGAATGTTGGCAGATGTAAATACAGCAAATATGTATTGGATCCTTTCATATTTAGGGTAATCTTGAGTAGAGATAGTCCATAGACATTTTAGTAAAGTATGTAACTTGGTGTTGTATATCAAGGTCAGTAGACAACTTCTGATTACTGTTCACAATACTTCCATATAGAAGCATCATGGACCAAAACAGCTTTCCCACATAGTCCCTGAGAACTTGTGCTATTGCTTTTTATTAAATGTTGGAGCACTACTGTCCCCCAATTTACAACTACAATGGAACACATTGTTTCCGTAGCAACAAAAGAATTTCAAATGATGGGGAAAAGTAGCCTACAGCATAATTCTGCCCCTTCTTAGAAGCAGAAAAAATAGTAAGTAGACATGCTGGATGAACTTGATTCTCTTCCTCCATTTTGGGGAAGTCTTATAGAGGGAATGAATGACAGTTGTTAGAGTACCCCAGACAAAGAGAAAATGAAAACTAGTGGTACCATGCTTTGCCGTATGCTTCCTATATATGGATTCGCTGTATGCCAGAAATCAGCAAAAAAAAAAAAGCAATTAAAGCAAATAAATCAATAGTTTTCATTATAAACTACTTAGAAAGCTTCCTTACAGTGCCTTTTGCAATTTGCAGTGTCTTACAGTGTTGTAGTTTGGACCAGTTTTGATATGACAAAGCCTTGGCAACATTCCTGATGTCTGAAGCCTTTCAACATACTATGACTGACAATGGATATTCTTTCAGAGGTGTAACATTTGTATGATCAAACTCCAAAAAGACCTTGAAATTATTAGCTTCAAATCATCATTATACTGCTATGTGGAAAACAAAACTGAAGAGCAAGAACGTAAGCACTTCTTTGAGTACCAGTACATCTTATTCACTGGGTAATCCCCCGATTTTTTAGCAAACCTATTATATAAAAAAAAAAGACTTTTTTTTTTTTCATATCACCAGGGGATACTTAAATTAAGGGCATATCTATAATTTAATATTGGAATATATACCACAAAATTAATTCACAGACCAACTCCATCACAGTAACTCTAAAAAATGAAAAAGAATAAGTGAGTTTGCAGAAAGAACCTAAGGTAATAAATAACTATATATACATGTTCTGTTACTGTTTTAAAAAGCCAAATTTCTAACCATCTTCTGCTATTTAGATAAGTAAAACCAGTGCCAGTCTGTAACTGCTATTTCTTAAATTCCAGAGCTCCCTAAGAGTTTTTAGTAACGTGTGGAGCATTGTAGGTTTCTATAAATAATAGGATCTCTTTGTGTCCTGTCAGAATTTAGTTCCGTTAGAATTTCAATGTTTTATATCAATAAATACATAATTTTAATTGGACAACTGATTATGTACAGCCATCTTTAAAGCAACACATGTAGAAGTTAGGAAAAAATATCCAGTGCTTTTTGCAATTTCTGTGCAGTCCCTAATTCTTGTCAGTATCATCCTCCATAAAGAATTCATATTCATTTGGAGCAAGTATAAAGCAGTAGTGTTTAGACAGATTAATTAAACCATTACCATGCTGTAAAACCTTAGCAGCACCTCAAGGCATCTACAGACTGGTCTATCAGACCACTGAACTGTTGGATTACTGGTATTATTTAACTTAGTAACCATGTCTTCTGTCAAAAAAAGGAAGATCAATAAAACGTAAATGTATATACAAATTTTCTGCAGTTCATCTGTGTTGAGAGTAAAAACCTTAGAAATAGTGTTAGTTCTTGTGTAGTTTAGGAAAAAACCTTAATAATTTTCCCTTATCTTTATGTTTTAAAGACTAACATTTCAGTAGAAGCTTTCTTAGTGTCCCTAATTGTCCAAGCAAGTAAAGAACTTGTCAGTGTTAAATTCCTTGGGACAAGTGCTTTATAGCTTGGTCTTTTAAGGATATGAGACTTAGCCACACAATATACATGTATACAATATGCATGTGAAGGTCTCAAAAAAAAAAAAACAAAAAAACCCCCCAACCTACCCCCCCAAAACAAAAAAAACACACCCCCCCCAAAACACCATCACCACCACCAACAACAAAAAAAACCATTCACAAAAACATCCCAGCCAAATAGGATTCTCAAAGCTATTCTGTTCCTAGGCTACCAAGGAAGATAAAGACATGATTAATGCACCAACAGAAAGCAGAAAGCAGCAATTATAAGTACAGCCTCTCAGAGATTCCACAAAGGAAAGAGATGCTATGAAAATCCCAACTGCACAGGAATTTCAGGTGGATATTGGACCTCAGATATAACAGGATGAAACAACCTGCAAGAGCATCTTCCTTTTTTGTGCTGATGATTTACCTGTTCAGACAAGGTTAGTTAGTGCCTTAAGGGCATTTTGTGTCAAATTTTACTTCTAGATATTGTTGTCCCACTGAAAGGACCCATTAGATGGAAGCCAACAAATGATATATTGTTTCCAAACAAATAAGGTATCCCAAAAGAAGTTGCTAACCACTTCTAAGACACCGTTTATAAGAAGAAGGGAATATTATTACTGCAGAAACTGAACTCTGGGCTTGGAAGGAAAGACTGATCAAAGGGACAAGACATCTCTCAACATAAATACATTATACGGTTGCTAGATATCATTCTGAAATGGAGACAGAAATAGTTCTTCAACATTAAATTCAAAATAAAAAAACAGCAAAAACAAAAGCCTGAGCAAAACCAAAACAAAAGCAAATAAAACCAACAATAACAAAACAAAACAATCAACCAAAACTTGTGCAAGACCATATTCAGTTTGTGGAAAACTGGTTTTATTTGTAGTGGAAGTTTTCCCATAAAATAGGGTAAATACTACAAAAACTAGTTAGAGTGTGACAAGTATTGCAGGAGAGAGATACTGTTTTAAAGACAGAAAGATGTACTAGATTTTGAGTGTGCCTACAAGCTGAGTTGGGGAAATAACTGGGTTATTTGCGAGTGCTAGCAATAAGATTGTCAGGCTTGTGAATAAGTGGTTAGAGCTGAAAATAGTCCTTTTTCTCTGGTGCACATCTTCAAGCATCATTCAGTTCAAATTTAACCACCAGGAAGATGTGAAAATGAAGGAAAGCTAGATAAAAAATCCTGATATACTTGTGTCAGCAGATACAAAGTCAAGATTTTTCTGCTGATTTCTGTATTCAAAGCCATCAAAGGATCAAGTACCATGACGGCTTTAAAGATGTGATAACCCTTATGTATCTGTGGTGGAAGACCATCTGATTTTTTTGCTTTCCAAGATGCAGCCATTCACATTCCCTTTCAGTGTTAATGGTGGTAGTTTTCCTGTACTCCTTAAATTTTGTGTTTCAGTGTTGTCTGCCTCATTGATAGTTATTCTGATCAGCCTTTTACTGAGAGAAATCCATGAAGACCTCTGGAAACTTGTGATAGGAATCAAGGAAGTGATGCAGCTTAGTAAATATGTATTTACCAGTCCTCCTATTGGTAGGTCAAAGAGATCTTCTTACAGGGACTGTGTCAGAACAGTCAGTTACACCGGGGTGACTGGAACAGTATCTGTAGATCCCAGGCAGGTGTATAGGTGGAGTTCATAAATAGTGTAGCTCAATACCACAAGTTTCAAAAATGACTAGTAGTGGTGGTAAAGAGAGATTGTTTTCTTCTAGGGATCCATTTAAAGAAACTTCATAAGATCTTTAGGAAATTCTAAGCTTTCACTCAGTGAGAACCAAGCTCCTCCAACTGAAATGACTAGTCACTTCTCCAAATCTTAGTAAATCTTTTTTCCTTTCTATGCATATTAGCACATATGTTACTTGACACTGATGAAATATTTGAACATAGTCACCGAATTTAGAAAGAGGTGTGCTTTAAGCAGAGCATTATGATGGACAAACAGAGCAAACACTTGCTGTGCCATGTAAATTTCTAAATACTATACAGTGCTTGAAATTTCATTGATATATAAATACATACATTATGTAATTTTGTTGTATACTCAACAGAACAATCATTTGTTCTCTTTTGCTGATCCTAAGGGAAGGTACCCCAGATCATCTTTTACAACTGTCTCACATCCAGCAATTCAGAATCACAGAACACAGAAGACCTTGTATGTATGGAGAACTTCTATTTGGGGATGAACACGAAGTCTGAAACCTCATGAAGGCACCTAGGTTTTATGAAACAAGCTCCAAATCGAGGCAGCCAAAATGAAAAATTTAGTCTGAAGATTTTCTGTTCTTACCTCAAAGGTAGTGGTAATGATAGATCTATCTGGCAAGGGGTTTTTTATGGAATAATTAGTGTTTGAAAGGACTGCTGAATATGAAAAAAAAAACAATGGAAAATGGTATGTGTCATTATTAAAAGAAAATCAGTTATGGATCTAGAGCTCTCTGAAAGCTTTAATAGCTATTGTTGAACTCAAGTACATATCCACAGTCAGTCATTATCTTTAAGAGAATGGCAGCTTTAAAGGGAAAAGTACAGATTTTAAACACCACTTTACACTTTAACGCTTCAATAAAAGTTAAGAGGCCCTCACTACATAATAAATCCTGGACACAAGAAAGAGTAACCACTCTAATATTAATATTACTAATGATCACTGATGACAAATGATACGCAGGCTTATTATTTCAAGTAATTGTCCGTGACTACTTAACCAAATTTTTAGACAAATTATTTGACTCCACTTGTATTTCATTCCACTTCTGCTGATCTAGTATAAACATTAATGGAGAGTAAACATTAAACTCTATACAGTGTCAAAGAAACTGAATGCAAAGGGCCTAATTCTCTGCTGGCACACCCATGGAATTTTTCCAGGACAAAAATTTGGCTCTCCACACACACATACAAGCAGCTGGCTGCCAGTTTTTGTGCATACAGCCAAACGCAGAACAGAAACAATCATACATAAGTTAGCTAGCCTTTCACAAGTAACCAACACATTATGATTACAAATAGCAAATAGTCACATAGGTATATGATTAATACAGAGTAAAAATCGGTCACATTCCAAAAATACTTTTGCAAAACAAAGGCATTAGTTGAAATCTATCTGAAGAGGCTAAATTTGTCAGATTATTCATTGTGCAGTAGTCCTTTATGTATAGTGCTGAGGCTAGCAATAAAGAAAGGAAGAATTACAGTACACAACAGCCATGCAAAGCAATTCTTCAGCAAAGCAAGCAAATATAACAGTAAAGTAAACAAAGAGAACAATGAAAAATCAGAGTGCTTGCTGAAGATATAAAGAGTATTCAGTCCAAATTCAGCATGATGTAGAAAGGAAGAGCATCTTCTTAACCAAAATTCGGGTGAGAATACAATGCAGTTTTGGAAGTCTGTATTCATGGAGAACTTTAGTATCTTTTTGAAAGTAGGATTAAAAGCAATGCATAATCTGGACCTCTGCAAGATTCGCGCAATCGCAAGAATCCCACAGGGAATCATCACTAGACATCTAAATAAATGTGCGTTATGTTACTCACAGTGAAATAGCAGAACAGCTGTATAACAGGCAGTTGGTCATTCCTCATGTGTCACAGCAGGACAGCCACAGATGCATTGGGCTGCCTTGTTGAGAGGATTAATGTATCTTTGCAGGACTACTTTTGGTCCTGGGTGTTCTGCCTTTTCTGTTCCTGCCTAGTGAACTGATGTTGGATGAACCGTTGTGCCTACGCTGATGGTGTTAATACAGCAGAGGTACAAAGCCAAAACCCTCTGAAGCAATTTGAGGTTCAGATGTGACTTCATTACTGTTTAGTCACCTGAATTTGTCTCCTGCTGGTGACCTCCTCTGTTTCCACAGGCAACCACCTCAGAGTATTTCCATCAGCAAGGTAAATTAGCATGTGTCTTTGGAATTTATATACTCAACAAGATCCCACCGTCCTTAAAAGCCACAGAGAAAAGAATCTTTTAAAACTATTTTCATTGTGGAAGCCCATTTATTTGGCCCTTGTCTTCCAGGATCTTTGTCTTTCTCTTTCACATATTGTTGTCAGACCTTTGAGACACAACAGTTTCAGGAAGGCCTTCCAGGCTGAGGTGTCTGAGATCATAGAATAGAATGTTTTGATATCTCTGCAGACTAAACTTTATATTCCTAATTAAAAAAAATAAAATAAAAATAAATCTATCTTTTTTCTCTTCTTTCTTCCTGCCCTGTATTTTCTGGAACAGTATGAACTTCTGGTTTTGCACTTGTATTATTCCATCAATATAAGAGCAGAATGTCACAGCTGATATTAGGCCTTTTTACTGCATTTTAAATTTAGTCAGTTTTAAACAGAAAAGCTAATAAATTAGAAAGGTTACACTATAGCAACTGAGCAGAGACACAGGAACATTTTCTGGAAAAACTCAGGCATACAGAGCCAAGCAGTCTTTCTTCATTGCTGATTATTCTGTTTTTCCCAAAAACATGAATTCATAATGCAAGGGAGTGAGGGCTCACTGTGTTCTTTGCTTCCTACATGATGCCTCTGTTCCTCCAGCAGCAAAGCGGACAATCTCTTATGACCTCCTTGCATTGCATTAATTTAAGAAGAATTGCAATATTTTTTTACATATTTAATCTACATTTTATCTGATCATCTGATCATCTACAAAAGTTGTTTATATTTTACGAGATTAGTAAGAAGGTTTTGCAAATATCACTTACTGAGGTGACTTTCTGGTTATCCTTCTCTTGTCAAATCCCATGTTCATCTGTAGTGAATTAATAATAGGCTATATTGTTGCTCAACATTTATGACAGGAGAAGAGAGTGATAAGTAATGATGAATTTGGTTCATTTTGATAGACCAAACTGAATTCCTTAGGCTCTGTGAACAATAGGCTCTTGTGCAGCCAGTGTCATATATCTGAAAGCAGAAAAGGAAATCCTACTTTGACAGAATTGTCTATCCATTGTCTATAGACAAGACACTATGAAGCAAAATCTTTGGCTACAAAGCAACTGCAACCTTCTCTAGTGAGGCAGTATACTTACTTCTTTCATTAACTTCTGTAAATAAAATTAGTGGGACTATTATTTGAAACATTTACACAGCTGCTGTAAGTTTGAACAATTTGAAGATTCTTTTCAAAAGAGAGACTGAGAAATTAGAACAAAATACAGAAATTATTAATAAATTCAGAACAGATATGACATAAAACTCAATAGAACTTGGAAAAAATATAGAACTCAAATAAAACATGACTTCAAGGGTAAAAATTAAACCATTCAATCTATTCTATTTGCCCCTCCAAAGATATTTACCTCAAAAGAGGTTTTATGGTAAAAGAGTGTTCTCTCATGTGAAAAAAAAAGGCACAATAAGATCAGATTTTCATATCTGCACATATCTCATTGAGTGGAAAGATTTGTATTCTTCCACCTGGAAGATAATTAAATTCTCATATAACCTGTCAAAAGATTTGATTGAGTCCCTATCATTTTAAATCATCACTGTGTAACTTGATAAAAATATTCTATTCTCAGGTTATAGACATAGTTCAAATTTATTCAGTAAAGTTCTCCACCTGACATGATACTAAAAAGGAGACTCGTTTCTCTAATGGACTTTTCAGGTCTTTGTATCTATAAATGTAAGTATAAATTACTGTCTATTTCATTCTATATCAAATGATAAACTATAACAGCTTCTGACAATATCCATGTAGAAAAATATTAACTGATTAATTTAGTGATATTAGTCTATATTTAAAAATGTACAAATAATCTTATAAGCTGTTTCATATGAGGTAACACAATTCTTTATTTACTTTCTGTACAAAGTAGAGGCCATACTATAAAAACTACTATTTGGAAGATCAGCTATTTGAATTACCTTGCACATGGACATGTATTTAGTGTTCCCTAAAATGTATCCTTATGTATTTTAAAACATGTTTTCAGAAGTTTTCAGTGAATAGCAACTCTCTTTCTAATACTGTTTAGAAATTTACTACTTTTGAAACCATAAAGCATGCTTGTGACTTGCATTTCCAAACTTCTTTCTAGAGCTTTCATAGTTCATCTTAGGATACTGAAATGATTAATGTTTCTTCAATTTACAAGGTTAACATGGTACAGCTGCTAGAGCTGCGACAAGCTAAGGATGCAGGCAAGGAGGAGTCAATGTGTCCGTTAGATCTCTGCCATTCTGGAAAAAAAACCAACATGATAAATTAGGCAATAAACATTATTACTTGGAATTTTTAGCACTCACAGTTTTCATCATTCTGTTTTATATGTGTTTTGAGAATATATTTTTGTGTAGGTCAATCCGTTCCTATCTACCATATTTTCCACTTTTTTTTTTTTTTAAGTATTTCATTTTTAAGTATGTCTCAGCCTTATTAAAAATTATATAAAAGTCTGAGATCATTTTATACCACATATCTAAAATCTTATGTGACCATTTTGTTCAATTTTCACTGTTAAGCAATGAACAGTGAGCTGCATTTCTGAGAAAAAAAGAAATATAATTACTCTAAAAAATAAAAAAATTTTAAAAAAAATTTAAAAGACTAAAAAAGTATATTAGACATTCATGGTGGAAAAATCAGTAGATAAAGATTTACCTTGATCCACCAAACTGTAGAATATATTTATGTGTTTACCATTATTCCATAACAATGAAAAATAGGCTTAATAACCCAATAAGCTAACACATATATACCTTCACTGGTTTTAAATTAACATTATAGTTAGACTGAATTAGAGCTGTGTGTGATACCTATATTTCATAGCTCTAAGCTTCATTAGTGGCTTAATTAGCACACTGCCTGGGTTCTTTCCTCTTTTGTGGAAGGAGTACACCAAGACCCAGGTAAACAAAAAAAAGAAAACAAACAAACAAACACAAATGCCCTCACAAAACTTTCCCTCCTCTTGTCTCTCTTGTCAGAATTTATTTTCAGATTTCTGATTGTAGATTCTTCCTTCTAAACCCACCAGCCCTCAGAGAATTCCCTGGCAGAAGGTTCCCAAATAAACACTATTAGGAGATCAAAGTTTTCCAATAGTTGATATCCTGCTAAGCTACCAACTCAGAGTTATGATTTGACAAACTACTTTGTCCTGAACATAAACCAACACTTTGTCCAACAGGGCTCCCACCTGAAAGGAGGATCAATAACCCTCTGTGGTGGTGCTGATTCACCCCCTCTCCTTGGTCTGCATTGTGATGTTGTCATTACCCATTTTGTTCTTTTTAATTACAAAATGCAGTCGAATGGGACAACTTGGTACTTTCTGACCTTGAATGAGGCTAAGAGTTGAAGCAGTCCAATATGATCCCATTCTGGGTACAAGTACAGTGAGCTGGAGTGATTAGGCACTCCCTAACCACACCTACAACTCCTGTTTGCCTGGGAAATGTACCAAAAATCCTTCTGCCTAAATCATAGACCACTTTGAAGAGTTCTGACTTTGTCTGACAAGAGTAATGACCACAATGAAAGCCTACTGACCAAAGTAAATCATCTTATGACACTATAAATACCTATCCTCAGTGAGGCCTCTTGGAGCTCTCTACAATTGCAGCAGACTGTGTCTTGGCATCTTGCTCTGAGCTGGATTGTCTCTCAGGCCAGACTCTGGAAAAGCTGATGAAAGCAAAGGCCATCTGCCTGCAAAGGCCAACCAAAAGGAAAGCCATCCTTAAGAACTAACTTGATTTTGTAAAATCCTAAACATCATTTGTCTACCAAAATTTACTATAAACTGCAGAAAGAGAAACATCTTAATTATAGGTTAACTTCTATATTTGTGTATATATATCTCTGTGTGTCATATTTAAATCACTGTATTGATTATAACCCATTATTGCCTTACTGAGCATTGCTATACATTACTGAAATTTAAACTGCTGCTACCTTGAAGTTATATAGAATCCATAATGCCATGTCAAATCACTGTCACTGAAACTCTCATACCCAAATTCTCTTCGATATAAACCATTGATCATGTCTCAGACCATGACTGGATATAGCTGCATCTAGACTCCTCTCTGAGAAGGACTTTAGAGAGCAAGAGGGTCCATTTTGAACTTTGTGACTCAATGTGAGAGCCTCCCTTACCCCTTTCACTCCCAGTATCTGTGTAAAATTATTCCATCCCAAACCCAAGTCAATTTAGCTTTGTTTGCTCCTCCCATGTAGTATTAGGGGGAACCTTGCCATTGAAATTTAAGTCATGCTTTTACAAATTCATTTTAAAATCACTTCTGCTAATATCTTTGATAATGATTCCTTAAGTGACTTAGAACACTTGTTCATGACACCCTCTGATGTTACCTTGCATCCCCATCCTTTGAAACTGCAGCATGGAAAACACTCCAGAAAAGGAGGCAAAGAGATGATAGAGAGAGACTTTGGTCTCACATAAAAGATGTATTTACAGTATTAACATACAGACTCATGGAACATCTCCAGTATCAAACAGAAATCCAAAGACAAATTCATTGTGTTATATCATATTTGGATATGGAAACTGAAATTTGGCCTCCTGAAGTTACAAATGTGAAGGACATCCAAGTTAAAAGTTCTGGCACAGACTTAACTTAGAGATGTTTAATTTAAGATTTTAACATTAAAAAATATCTGGATAGCACCCAAGACATTATGAAGCTATGATTTTCTAAATATTCATCACTTTGCACATTCTCTGAAACCATCTTTTTCATTAAAATAATTAGAAATTTAATTTTTAAGAAAATATATAATGGGAATTAGCAAAAAGTTAATTCTCTGATCCTAATTCTAAATGCAAATATGAAAAGGCACCTAGTACAAAGGGGTTATGCATTTTTTTCTATAGAAAGGTCAGGATGAACAGAAGCATTTTCATGTCAATATCACCCTTTCTGTCCTGTTCAGTATTCATTTTGCAAGGAAGCAATTCATTTTATTACTTTTCAAAATTAAATCCTGTTACTTCTTCAAGTGATTCTTGATCAATAGCAAATTCCCCACATAGTTTCATTTGAGGATATTTAATACCTGGGCATTTGTCATCCTTTTAGGACTGAAATAAATTACATTTTAAATAAAATTTAATGTCTCCTTCCAGCTTTGACACAGATGTACATATACATACATATATACACATATGCATGCATGAATATCTATCTATGTAATATATTCTAGCATGACAGATTTGTCTATGTCCTAAAAAAGTAATTCTCAAGAACCCCAAACTTAAAAAAACCCATCACTTTCTCCTTTTTCTCTTCTTATTTTCACCACCTGGTGATGGCTGAATAATTATTCCTTGTCTTTCTAATCCTTCACACAGTACCATAGTATTGGCTGCAGCTGTAGGGCCTCAGGCTTCTCTGGGAGAAATGAACATTTACTTGACTAAAAATAGAGTTTTATTATTATAGAGAAGAAGATCCACAGCTCCATGTTCAGCAGTCAGTATCTTCTGAAAGCCTGTCTAGTCTATATCACTGCAGTAGACAAATGTGAAACTTAGAGTCTCATCTGCAGTAGCCAAACTGGCATAGCCAAACTGGCATTTGACAGTAGATAATTCAGGTATGGGGCCACTTGGAGTCAGCTGACCATGCCAAGAGTGACTCTTATCCTCAAGAAGTTGCCACAGGTAGGTGGATGCACATTTTGGAGATTGCAGATCTTTGGACAGCTTGGTGACACAGGATGTCATTTGCAGAGGGAACTTAGCTGGTGGAACGATACTCATGGGCTGCAGTGGATCCACTCCTTATCAGGAGGGAGGAATTTTCCAGGTCAGACAATGTCCTGATTGCAGAGCTGAGATGATGTCAGGGTGACCTAGGTCTGACAGACTGTGGCAAGCTGCCAAGGCCACATTCTCATGCAGATTTGGGCTTGTTATTGTGTAGTGAACCTGAAACTGGTACAACGAGAGCAAATGTGGACCCTTTTCAGAACAACAAGCCTCACTCATTCAACCATTTGGAGAAATTAACTCTGGACCTTGATCATATTTCTTAGGAAGAAAAATTGATTAACAGTCCCCCTTGTTGTGGTAAAAACCAAAAAATGTCTGATATAGTCTCAGAAAGCAGCAGAATCCATGCTGTACAGTCTTGCATGTGCTAAGTTTGTAAAGACTTTCTGTGAAAGCACAGCTGTACGTTTCAAACTTTTTTATCTGCTTTGTAGATAATGGAAGTTTTAACAAGTGCCTACTGTAGAAAGAGAGTACTTCAGGGAGGTAATTCCACATTGTTGCAATAAAAATATTCAGTGAATGGTGATCTAGGAATAAGCCAGTGGCTCCCACATAATCAGGATCACAGAATAACACAGAATCACAGAATGGTAAGGGTTGAAGGGGACCTTTGAGGAATGTCTTGTCCAAGCCTCTGCCAAAGCAGGTTGAACTAGAGCAGGTTGTACAGGAATACGTCCAGGCAAGTTTTGAAAATTTCCCACTGTCACTTTGATAAATTGGAGATGCCATTTCCTGGGGGGGAGTGGGAAGCAGAAACACAGTGTTTCAGATAAAAACCTCCACAAGAGTAGCAGTGTGTGTCATAGTGTATCTCCACATTCAGAACTGATAATCTTTACACTTTGTTGGAGTAATTCAGGAAGGTTTGGGCTTGTGAGGATTCCAGAAATAAGAAGGAATATTATTGGGACAAACATCCCATCTTGAACACATTTTTGTGGCAGACTCTTCTACACAGTATTTTCAAAACCTACACAATTGGATATGGTTCATGGAGCTGGACATGGTTCATTAAACAAGTGTTCATAATGGCTTCCTGTTTCATCTGCTGAAAGTGAAATGCTTTGATCTTGCATCCAGGAGCAGATTTTGAGACTGCCTACAATATCAAGCATGCTGGTGGTAATTTACCCTTAATTTTCCCATTCAGTTTGCATTGCAAAGCAGCAGGGAGGTTGGCTTAACTCTAAATGCTGTAGTGTCAAAAGAATCAGCGGGAGCCACTGCCAGCATTCATGTGAATTTTTTCTCTTCAGCTTTGAAACAGAAAGATCCTATGCCATAGCCAAGCAGATATTCAAAGACTATCAGCTTCCTGAACTTTTATGAAACTCCCGGAGATTTTTTTTTAATAAATTAATTGATTTACTGATCTTCAGCAGTCATCTATGTATGCCTCTATCTGCTAACTCAAATTCCATATTAATAAAAGACTATATTAATTCATTACCATTCCCATCAGTATATTGCCAATATTTATTGACAAGCTACTTAATTTTTTTTTTTTTTTTTAAACGAAGCTTCTGATATATTGTCTATGTTCCATTTTTTAGGTATGGTTTAGGTTTTTTTCCTGTTTTTAAGGGTATCAATGCAGTTTGTTGGGAAAAAACCCACATCTTTCTTTTATTTGTTTCCAAGTTGCTACAATAGTCTAGAATCAGAAAACCCAGGACAGTTTTTGTGGTTGCTCTTCTAAACCAGGTTGTTTCATGTACTTGGTATATTTTATGTTCAAAATGAGAAGCAAACTAAGCATTGGTCTGAAGTCTGGAAATACAGTGAATCTGATTCAATAAATTTGGCAAACAAATGAAGTAAAAAAAATAATTGAAACAGAGATTCCCAAGAAGTAATTTTAACCACTAATAAATTGTAATTTTGTCTTCTTTTTTTTTTTCATCTGTATGAGGATTTCACTCTCTTATTATCATCCAAACTTTCCCCATCATACAGACCCTCAGACTTCGCGTCAGACACAGACTGTTTCTGCTCACCTGCAACAGGTTGTCTCAGGAGCACCCTATGGTGATTTGACCCTGGATGGATGCCCAGTGCCCACCAAAGCCATTCTATCAATCTCACCATCATCTGGACATAGGAGAGAAAATACAGTCAAAGATTCATGGCTCAAGATTAGCCCAGGGAGAAATTACTCACTAATTACTGTCACAGGGAAAACAGACCCACCGTGGGGAAATTAGTTTAATTTATTACCAATAGAATCAGAATAGGATAATGAAAACTAAAACCAAATATTAACAATGACTCCCCCCTCCATCTTCCTGGGTTTAACTTTATTCCTGAATTTTTCTACCTCCTCCTGTGTAGCACTGCAGGGGAATGGGAAATTGAGGTTGCAGTTAGTTCACCACATGTTGTCTCTGCAGCCCTTTCCTCCTCCGGGGGAGTACTTCTCACACCACACTCTTCCATGGCTCCAGCACGCGCTCCTTCACATGAGAGATAGTCCTCCACAAAATTCTCCAACAGAAGTCCTTCCAGAGGCTGCAGGTCTTCATGAACTGCTCTGGTGTGAGTTCCTTCCATGGGGTGCAGTGCTTCAGGAACAGACTGTTCCAGCATAGGTTTCCCATGGGGTCACAAGTCCTACCAGCAAACCTGCTCCAGTGTGAGCTCCTCTCTCCACAGGTCCTACCAACAGCCTGCTTCAGGATGGGCTCCCCATGGCGTCACAGTGTCCTTTGGGTACATCCATCTGTTCTGGTGTGGTGTTCTCTATGAGCTGCAGGTGGATATCTGCTCCTCTGTTAATCTCCATGAACTGCAGGGGGACAACCTGCCTCACCATGTTTTCACTGGCACAGGGGCTGCAGGGGAATCTCTGCTCCAGTGCCTGGAGTACCTCCTCCCCTTCCTCTTGACTGACTTTATTGTCTGCAGAGTTGTTTCTCTCTGTACTGGTTTCAGCTGGGATAGAGTTAATTTTCTTCCTAGTAGCCAGTACAGTGCCATGGTTTGGATTTAGAATGAGGGTAAAGTTCATAGTTGATAACACACTTATATTTTCGTTGTTGCTAAGCCATATTTACACTAATTCAAGGACTTTTCAGCTTCTCACACTGCTCTGCCAGTGAGGAGGCTGGGGCTACACCAAAAGCTAGGAGGGGACACAAGCAGGACAGCTGACCCAAACAGGCCAGAGGGGTATTCCATATGGTGTCATGCTGAACAATTAAACTAGGAGGTGTTGGCCAGAAGAGGTAGATTGCTGCTCAGGGAGTAGCTGGGCATCCATCATCTGATGATGAGAAATTGCATTCTGCGTAACTTGTATTTTATATTCTTTTATCATTATTATTATTATTTTCCTTTCCTTGTGTGTCCTGTTAGACTGTCTTTAACTTAAATCACAAGTCTTACCTTTTTTTCCAATTCTCTTCTACATCCCACTGTGGGAGAGTGAATGAACAGCCTGCCAGATTAAACGACAACACTGTCACAGATGTCACGCCTCTCTTTGACTGCAGTTGTTGTTGCACAGGTCTTTCCTAAATATGTTATCAAAGAGATGATACCACTGTCACTGATGGGCTTGGCCTTAGTTGCAGGTCCATCTTGGAGCTTGCTAGCACTGGCTCCGCCAGACCTGGGTGAAGATTCTGACAGCTTCTCACAGATGACATTCCTGTAGCCACTGTTACCAAAACCTTGCCACACGAACCCACTATGTCCTCTCTCAGCAGTTTGCATCAGGAATTCAGTTGCATTTTTCCTCCTCTCTTCTCACTAGAATGAACTGTGAATGATTTAAGTATACAGAAATGTGACATCTGCTTAAAAATGCATACAAACAAAATCCATCTCAACAGTAAATTATTAGCTAGCACCTGCTCCACAGTGAAAGGTAGGTGGAAGAGTTAGTTTTAATAAATGAGGTAAAGCTCTATTCTGTAAAATATATCTTTGAAGTGAAAGTACAGAAACATAGAATATAAACCTAAAGTATTCTTTAGAATTCTTCATAGTGGTTTGATGAAAAGTAAATTGAAATAAAGAGAATAACAAAATCCTTTAAAATAAATCTCTTCTTGTATTTTTTCACTGGATCATCTTAATTTCCTATGCACCCCTTTGTTATAAATCTGAACAGTCTAAGACCTGTATTTTGAGTACAGAACTGGTCTTCATAAATTAGTTATTGCTTCTCCCTGCAGGTGTGACATTTTTACTTTCTGCACCCCTCAACGTGGTACACAAGGTCCAGCAGTGGCCTTGGTCTGCACACCAGTCCTTGGTACTCACTCTAAACATGGGGTGTTATCACTGCTCAAAGCAGATACTGCTTGTGAAAACATATTGCTAACATCAGACAGTGCAGTTAGTTAGAAGAACTGAGCTGAAAAGTAAAATCACTGAACAGAATTAGTTCTGTTCTCACTCAAATCAGGACAATTTGCATGCAAAAAAAAGGGCCACCAACATTAATGCATTAAATTTTAAAGGGGTAAAAATATCTACCTAATGACAAACATAATTCCTCTTGAGATGTACTACACAAATATGAAAGTTTAATAATATTTAAAAATAAAATACAGAATTTGGGAAAGATCACTCAGCACATGACCAATGTGATTCATTTCACAACTACTAGAAAGTATTCACTAACTGCAGGGATGAGCAGAAGCTATGAACTTGTAGGAATAATAATATATCAGGAACCCAAATCTTACTTCTAAATGCTTTTAAATCCCCCCCGAGATTATGAGGTTTTAGGGCACAAACTCCTATTGTTGGATGCATCTGACTTCAGAGAGACATCTAAAACTTGTCAGTCTGCATCTCAGATAGATGTCCAAGGATGTCCTCAGCAAATTCTTCCTTTCTTTGGGGGAAACCCTGTCATTTTTCAATGTCTCTCCATAGTTTGTGAAGGGTGAATATCTTAAACTTAAAATATTTATATATCAACAAAGTGAGATGAATTCCCTTGTCACTGAACAATCATTACTACTTTAAAAGTCCTGAGGCATGAGCTTATCACTGCAAATGAGTAATTACAGTGGAATGGAATACATTGACCTTAAGTGGATTCTTGCAAAAATATTATTCTTTTCCAACCCTAAGTGTTTTGCAGAACCATATCATGTTTCTATTTCTGACTAATTATGTAGTTGTTATTATATGCTATATAAGTATATCTTTTGCTGCTCACTGGTGGCTCATTTTCAAATGGCCACCTTTCTTGTAGCTTAATCAGCAAGGTCTGATACTTCCCAGCTTAACTTAAGGTAATAAAATAATACCTCTGGAGACTTGAATCACTGTCTAGAAATATAATGTCTTTTCATTGGCTGATAAAGAAGGTAGATGAGGTAGAAAATTGGGGGGGTATCTAAATTGCTATTTGAGTTTAGAGAAATGCTGGTACTTGGATAGAGTGGGTTCATCCAAGGCTAAGCATCCACCTCAGGAATCAGACAAGAAAAACAAAGCCATCTACCAAAGTATGAACTGCAGTGCAAGTCATAAAAAATGAACTAAGTTTCTACCACTCTTTGATTTTGTTTTAAAAAGCTCACTGCTGTTTCCTGTTCCCAGAGTTTGTGTACATGTTATGAACCTCTGTGTCTTCTTCACAGAGGATGGAATCTATGACAGCTCTCAGTCTGGGACTTGACCTCTAACAAAAAACTTTGAACTAGGAGATCAGTAGTGTTAAGTCAGGATAGCTTCCTAAATGCATGGGATGTGTGACCTTGCAGATAGGATGAATTGATGTCAGGGCTGATGAAATTGATGTTAAGCCTGTTTGAGAAAAATTTAGAGCCTGTACCTGTGTTTGGCAGCTATGAAAGTCAGATTGCCAAGTCTTACAGAAAAACAAGAGTTAGTGTGTAAACAAAAACTTTTCAGATACACTGAGTTTATAGGAAATGTGATTGTAAAACCATAAAGCAATAAAAAGAGCAATCAACTGCAGGTACAATTTTTGAAAATATTTCTAACCCAACTATTAAAACTAAATATCATGTTTTCCACTATATTTAACCTATTAATAAAACCAAATTTTGGTAAAAATTTTTACAGAAACAAAAAGTTTCTGTGGCTTCTGATTAAAAAAAATATAGTTCTACAATTTTGCAACTCAAATGCTGTATCATTGTGATATAAAACTCACAGACACAGCCTACACAGTGAATATTTATTTATCTAGTTTTACTAGATAAAGCACAGCATTTGGTAACACAGCACTCACTAAGTGATAATGATTAACCTACTTTTTACATAATTTCAATTTTAATGAGCAGGTTCCTACCAGTGTCCCAGTTTTACTCTTCCCCTTTATTTTGGGTGGATCAGCAGGCAATGACTGAGATTATTGTAAGGTTATAGTCCTGAAGAAGTTATAACAGCTCATTTTATCAAGCTAAATTAAATGGAAGAAGTTTGTTGCTCAATTCCTATATACCTGTAGAATTTCTCTCTGCAGAAAACTATCAACACTGACAAAGATATTTATCAAATGTAAAAGCACACACTTCTTTAAACAAGTACTAACCATATTTCAATAGACCTGAGGATATTAAATTCCTCATTCAGGAATTTATATAAATTAAATTTATATAAATCAAATTTATATAAATGTATATAAATAAATCTCATCATGATTTATTGATCACAATAACAGCAACAGAAACATGTGTTGGGTTTTTAAAGACTAGCTGGAACAGACCTATACTCATGAGAAGTGTCACATTTTCAAGGGTTAGTCGTCTGGATGATTAAACAAGATAAATGAAGCTCACCATGTAATATACACTCCCGGGTATATGTTTGAACAGTGAACTCAGACTGGATTATCTTGATTTCTCATTCTTAATTCTTCATGCTACTTTCTGTGAGGAGGAGACAAACATGTCTTTCTTGAAACTAATAAATAGAAAAGTTAACATTTTCTACTGTCTAAATGTTTTTCTAGAAAATAATACAAAGATTTTTGCTTGTTATGCCCACTAAAATCTTTATTTAATAGCAATGTCACTGTCAGATAAACCTCAGTTCTTTGACCTTTCAAGATTTTAATCCTTATTCAAATTACACTGGATCTGAGGGGAAATAGATCCTTTTCAATGCTATAATGAGAGGAAATTCAAACCCATCATTTCAAACTGCCATATATATAACTTTTCATCTATCATTTATTTTCCAACAAGGAGAAAGTCCATACTCCATGTGTATTTCCACATGTGAAATAAGCTTTGTGCATTAGAATGCAGTATTTGCATGTTCAGTTTCAATTTTTCTAGCCAGCACTCATGTCATATTTTCTTCCTACAGTATTACAAAAACAAAAGCAGAAGTAAATAAAAAACTGGAAGCATGCTTCTTTAACTTTTTATTTTTCTTTGTCATTGGTAGGACACTGTCCTACTTTGCCAAGTTTCTGAAACAAACCTTGTCCTGCTGGTTCAGTGCATGTTCCCAAATGAATACAGTTACAGGATAAAAATGGAATTCCTCAATATACCGCAATGCATAAGAATACATCTCCTTTTTAAGTTCTTGTAACGAATTTTCTAAAAATAAAGGACAAGGAACACAATTTTCTGAACAGTGGGAGATTTGTATTGGACATACAATTTGAGCTATTGTAGGCTTTTGTCACAGTTTCCTGAGGTTTGTTACTTTTAAAACTGATTTGCATGTAGCATGAATGTTACCCAGCGGTTCAGATGAATATATTACTTTTGGCTTTCAAACACATAAAAAAGAAGCAACACTATGCTATGCTCTGTGTTTATGTGGGGAAGGAAAGGGGCAACAGACTAGATTATATATTATGCTTTATATAGAGAGGTAATATATTCATACAGGGAAAGAAATAAAAAAAGAGGGGGCATACATATGGCATATTAATGAGTAGTTAAAGCCTTTCTATGCTGTGGATCTTTGGTGAAGATTACTAAACCCTGGAAAATGGTGAAGAACACTTTAGGAAATGAAGAAAAATTTTCAGCTTCAAGTTTTGAAAGATTATACTGTTAGAAAAAAAAAAAAGAAGATGAAGGTCTCAAAGTGTATCAAACAGTTCTTTGGCAGTGTCTAACACCTAATTAGGAAGCAGAAACAACATCACAAATTCTATCTACTACATTGTTTCTCTGAAATTCCTGAATTATTTTGCTAATCCATTCCCAGAATTTACAAACTACTTGTCCTCCATTCTAAAAATCTCCTGAGAAAAGCCTTTTTTTTTAAATTCAGTCTAAATAAGGTTTAGATTGTAACTGTTTCCCTAGCTGGGATCAAAGCCTCAGATATGTCCCCATAAAAGTCTTACCAAGAGTCAGGATCCTGCTTAAAACTGACATTTTGTTGTATCACAGAATCAAAGAATAGTTGAGATAGGAAGGAACCTCTGGAGATTATCTAGTCAAGGCACCTTCTCAAAGGTTCCTCAGGGCCATGTGTAGCTGGGTTTTTAGTACCTTTAAGGATGGAGGCTCTAAGTTCTCTATAGGAAACCTGTACTTGACCACTCTCATAGGAAACATTTTCAAATTTGAATCTCAGTAAATATTTTTTTTTCTGATATTTAAAGGGAAGTTCTTTTATTTTCATTTGTGCCCATTACCTCTTTTCTTGTCGCTGGCCACCACCAAAGAGTATGGTTCTCTTTTCCTTACTTCCCCCAACCAAATATTTATACACATTGACACAATGCCCTGAAGTTTTTCTGCTTCAGGCTGAACAGTGCCAGCTCTCTGCTTTGTGAGAATTGCTCCAGTACTTTAATTTTTGTTTTCCTTTGCCGGACTTGCTCAAATATATCCATGTATTTGTTGCACTGGGGATCTTAGAACTAGAATCCACACTCCAGATGTGTCTCACCAGGGCTAAGCAGAGGGGAAAGATCATTTCCTTTGACCAGCTGGCAAGAGTCCTCTTAATGAAACCCAGGAGGCTGTTAACCTTCTTTGCTGCAAGTGCACACTGCTGCCTTTTGGTCAACTTAGTGTCCATTCAGACCCCTGGTCTTCTGCAAAGCTTATTTCCAGCCAGGTAGCCCCGAGTCTGTAGTGTAGCATGGGATTATCTCCCCTCAGGTGCAAGGAAATGCACTTCCCTTTGCAAATTTAATGAAATTTCTTTCTCTCTGTTTTTCTAGATAGTTCTGGGCCATCTGAATGGCAGTACACCCATTTGATGGATCAGACACACCTTACAGATTTGTATCATCTGCAAACTTGCTGACCTTGCAATTGGTTTCCAACTGCATGTTTTGATGCTGATCGAAAGCCTCTGTCCACTAATCTAGTTTGTACCTCATTAGTTTGTGAAAATGTTATGGGAGACAGTGTTGAAAGCCTTGATAAAATCAAGATAAACAACATCAGTTACTCTCCCCTTGTCCACAGACCTAGTCATTTCACAATGGAAAGCTAATGGGTTGATCAGGCATATATGACTACTACCAATTTCCTTTTTGTCCTTCCTGTGTTTGGAAATGGCTTCCAACTCCTAACACCTTTCCAGGGACTGACATGATGCTGACCAGCCTGCAGTTCCTCAGACATTTCAAAGATAATCAAGTATGGCTTTGTAATGACACCGGACAATTTCTTCAGTTCTCATGGGTGCATCCCATTAGGTCTCATGGACTCATGTAGGTCCATTTATGTAAGCGTTCCCTGATGTGGATCATTCTCCAATGAGGGGAAGGTTTCCTTGTAGAAGGCTTCCTCACTGGTCTCAGGGGCCTGGAACTGCAGAAGGCAAATTTTACCAGTAAAGACTGACGTGAGTGAAGGTACTCACTCTTCTCCATGTACTTTTAGTACAACTATGAACCTAGACAGATTTCTACTGTTAATTTCCATCTGCCCCCTCCTGACCTTCTCTGTAATTATGGGAAAGTTAATTCTGCAGTGAATTTATACCTCAGTAGTCCAGATATACTTTCTGTATGACTGTCTTTGTTTTTCTTGGTCGTCAATATTACTTTTTCAGTATACCTAAGTATAGTACTTACTATAAGATAGTCATTAGAGATAAAATAAGCAATGACTATGAGCAAAAGTATAGGGTATGACTAACTACTATAAATAGCTTTGATATATTAACTTTAATTAGGCTAAGCAGGAGTCAAGGAATTCTGAGGGAAAAAAATTAGAAAGAATGGTGCAAGCCGCCAATATAGTGTATCTCTTATTCAGACACTGAAAAAATCTTAAAAATATAACCATACCTGGATTAAGATGAGGCACAGGTTCCTACTTACAGATGTCTGAATTATTCTTAAAACTTCATTGCTGAACTTCAGTAAAATAAATAACATTCCTACCCTAGTAGAAATGTCCTTTTTAGTGTCATTTATTAATTTTAGTTTTAATACTACATTTACATATTTCATGTGCAATATTTCATTCTGTACCTATGTAATTTACATAAAATCATGATGATTTTATTTTATGTACACCTCCATAGCAAATTTTGTCATTCACTCCTTGTTTTAGCTGTTGAAGTACAGTTTTTTCATCTGTGATCATGAAAGATGCTGGGCTTTTCCACTCATTGTGGTAGGCTCCCTGAATTATTGTGATTAATCACTTCACCTTTGAGGAAGAGGAAGTCAAGGTGAACAATGCAAAATCCAGATATTTTTAACAGGACTTTTTGTTTTCTAATATTCACCTAGAGTCTAAAACTTCATTTGGGTCTTCACTCATGTGGTTTCAGCTTCATATCTGGTAGGCTTAGCAGAAGAAGCAACTGGAAGTAGCTGTGTCAGTGGCTTATTTGAGCCTTTGACCTCAGATTACTTGCCTTCAAAGAGAAGGTGAAATTTACATAAAAATAGAAATGGAGAAAAAAAAAAAGATCCAGACTGTGATTTCAAAAGTTTTCCTATTTTTCATTAGGACAAAGTTGACCTTTTGAAGTTTTCAGTGCAGAAACAACCACAAATCCAAAAAGAAACAATTTTGCAGTAGCAACATATTCAACAATAGTGTTATTTCTGGTTGGCAGCTGAAAACTCATGTCTTACTAACCAATGTTGTGATGTTATTGTGAAAAAGAGGGTTATTTTATAGAGTCTAGAAGGGAAGGAGAAAAGATAATGGGAATAGGAAAGAAAAGAAAGGAAAGAAAATAGGAAAACACAAATGGACTAGAACATGTATCTGAGATGTGAACCCAGATCAGAAAGTGATTTCCAAGTCTTGTAGAATTTCTGAAATACATTTCCAATTTCCACAGTTCAAACTTGTAAGAATTTCGAGGGTGCAAAATGCAAAAATATCTGTAAAACGAATACTCTTAAAGAATAAGTGATTGATTTATTTTTCTAGAGTCTTGAAAATATTGTTATAAGTAAATATGGAACTAGAAAATAATGTAATCATTAAAATTATTCACAATAATGTAAATGAATTCCTTCCTTCCTTTCTTCCTGTTGTACTGGATCAAAAAACTAAAATGAATTTCAGGGAATAGGAGGTCTGCTGAGAGAACACACACAAAGATATTTCAATTGTATCTCAGTCCAGAAGAAAGAAAGGACCCTGGGGGGGTGAAGTTTTAATAAAAACAGAATGATAAAGGACTCCCCAGCTCAAATGATGCTTCCATTTTACATGTGTGGGCAATAGAGGAGATAAGAGATAAGAAAATATTAATTATAGACAAAGAAAGAGGATTTAAATTAACTCACTAAGGCTAACCTACCCTTGAGAAAGATGAGGGGACAAACCTTATAGGAGATACATACTATCTCCCATGGAAGCATTATCCAAGATTGTAGGGGCTTTTTTTAAATTAGGTTTGGGGTTTTCAAAATAAGTTTACCATTTTTTAATCAAGAACATAATCTTTTGCTTTTGTAGAATAAGTGTACATCATTTTCCTTGTTACCTTTTCTTGGGAATGAGCACTTCAGGGATATCTGACAGGAATGGAACATTTTATTCCCAACAGAGAGACAAAGGCATGGAGCTATGTTCAGTCATAGTCTTTCCAGTGGCTTCTCCACCCAAAATGTCACTCGATAATCTCAGGATTCAGGCCATGTTTTCCTAGAATATTTCACATCAAATGAGACTGAGGACCAGCAATGCCTCAGTTAATGCCTAGCACCTGTAATGGTGAGCTGATGAAAGAAAACCTTAACTGTTTCCTCTATTGAAAACTACAGCTAGCAAACAAACAGGTTTTGTGTTCAGGAATGTCTATAAGCATCTCTGTAGTGGAAAAGGTAAAAGAAATGAAAAAAAATAGTAAAAAACATAATAAGAAAATCAGCAAGTTAGAAACAATGGAAATTATAAAACAAGGCACAAGAAAAATGTCAATATTCAAAACTTTTGAAGCCAAGTAAGATACAATGAAGAAAATAATATTGCAAAGGAAAAGGAACTGAGAGTGCCTTGACTCTCTCCATCTCTCCTTGACTGCCTTTTTAGGATAAAGGAAAGAGCTGAGACAGTCTGGGGTTTATTAAAATCCTCATTCAATTTTCCTTTGTTAATTAAGAAAAGTCAAGGAAGAGATACACAGGCTCTATTTGATTAGAAGTATTTATGCAAGTTTGTGTCCTAACAGATTGCATTTCAAAGTCATCCACAAAGTCATGAGTACTTTAAAGTAGCTCTCTTCTGATCTTTTGGATTCAATTATTCAGACTTTTTTTCTGGAGATACTAACATCATATCAGATCACATGCAGAGTCTGTCTCATATTTGTCCAACATAGTTTATAAGACAAGGTTTTAACCTGGGACATTTAAGCAGTTGTGCTCTGCTTTTATGCAGCAGCAGAAACCCAAGCTGTCATCTTCATTAGAATCAATTCTCTTGTGTTCCCGAATCCGAACATCTTTTTCAGCAGTACCTGTACCTCCCAGTGCTTTCCACATATGAGCAACTTTTCATTAGATAAACCGGTAAATGAGTGCTTTCAGGACTAGACAGTAGACAATATCCTCTGTTCCCTTCAGTCCCTTCTTCAGATTAAAATGTAAGTAGGTAGCTCATCCTCTGTATATAATGGGTAGTCAACATACAGTACAAAGAGACATACATGTCCTACCAGTAAAGTATATGAGACTGCATAAAAGGCAAAATATATACTTTTTAAAGGCTAAATTTTAAAATCATGCCCAGCACTTAACGCCTACTCCCTCATAGTCTTTCAACATATCCTGTGTCAGTATTATTAATTTTCCCATTACAAGAATTGCTCCACATTCCATTGTTAATTTGTATCATATTCTTCAGTGCCATATATACCACCATTGTGATTTTAGGAGGTCCAGTAGATTAGGCTTGGGTAGACACTTCTCTCCCTCTAATCAGACATATTAATTTGCAATAAACTGCATTGACACACTCACCATAGTTTATTTCTATTTCTGTACAAGTATAGATTTAAAGCAGTACATTCAAATTTTGATTTAGGTATAACTGAAGGCAGATTTTATCCTACATGTATATTGGTTTTAACATTCAAATTTCTCTGTGATAGCTAGTTACAGCACATTTTTTCTGTATGAGGGAACCTGTATGAGGTACCTTTGGGATCATTAATACTTTGTATTTACTTTCGAATTGCAAAAGCTACAGTGCCTTTTTCTCTTTCACTTTTACTATATGAGTACCAGCCATGGGATAACTTGGATATTATTAACCTTGTTTCTTTACTGTATGAAATGAAAACAAGAGGTAACAAAACCTTGCATCACCTTTCAGAGCCTGGCAACAAATACTATGCTGAGTTCTTTCTAGTGAAAATTAGCATAACTCTCTTTTTGTTTACTTAAACTTGCTGACATTTGTGCCTCTAGCTTTTTAATGTTCCAGAGGTGATTCTCAGAGCTGCGGTATATCTTAGCTTTTACCAGCACATCTGGGTTACAGTAAATTAGTAAGAAGACATTCAACAGCTCGTCAAATCAGACCTACATATTAGAGCCATTATATATATGTATCTGAAGCTTGATTGAAATATAAATATTTCATTTTGTTTTGTTGATTTTTTTTTTCATTCTGGCAGGTATAGTTCTTTTTTTCCTTTTTGTTGAAAAGAAAAACCAATCACTTAGGGTTCATGCTAAACATTTTGTTCAGTCTGAAACAGAATATTTTATTTTGCCATACTTGAAATAAAAGTCAAGACAAGTCACATTTTAGATAAGCAAAATCTATCCTGATTTTACATTTTTATCTAATAACCTAGTGCTCAGTGGTTTCATGTAAAGGTATGAAATATACAGGGTCAAGACCTTTCCTGATGTAGGGATATGTCCACTTACAGCACACTGAGGTTACTAAAACAGTCTCATATATTTTGGTAGAGGTAGATCTCCCTCAGTCTTTTCTGTTAGGCCCATGATATTCTTCACAGACTATTTAAATATTCATTGGGCAAGAGGAAAGCATAAAAATGACTACATGACCTGCTTTTTCAGGTGTTCTTCTGGGCAGGATACATTAATTCAAATCCCTGCTCTGAGTCATCCAAAAATAGAACTGCGACTTCACAGTGTTCCAGCATCTCACTTGTGGGGAAAAACGAGTCTGACTAGCTGGATTTTATGGCAAATGCTTATAAGCTGTCTTCACATTTCAGAATACTCTGTCACTCTCATTTGGGACAATAACAATTTGGTAGATTTGTCTCTGAGCTATGTTTCACAGTAAAAGACTGATTTGTTGACAGTGTAATACCCAGCTGTACTGTGTATCTATTATAAAATACACACATTGAAAACAGTAGATCAGCCAAGGAAGAAGCCACCTCCATTTACCATACAACATCGGGACTTGAGAACACTAAAATGTTTGACACTGTAGTCAATTAGTACTCCAGTTTTCTTTTTTTTTCCCCCTTACATGATATTTTAAAGAAATACCAGGAAAAGAAATTTCTCATAATCACATCCAACTCTGATACCATTTCAGAGGAAGAGTTTATTCCAAAACTATTTGCATAAAAAGTCTGAAGTACTGTTTGAAGAACAAAGCTTTAAGTAAACTCCCAAGCCGTATATTTTTTGGCCGTTCGACTAATGTTTCTACACAGTTGAAGGAAATTGTCTGCATTTGTATTTGTGCTGCACCTAGCACAACAGAGAAGTGTTGATACAGTGGATCTCCTTCTGTAACCTCTGGGACAGTGAAAGTATGTTATGGGAGCTAATGGAAAAAACAACTTGGAAACATCTGTAATAAAAGCACCAGAAAGTTAGGAAGTCAATCCTTCCTGGTAACCACGAGGAAAAATCAGTATCTTTTTTTTGAGAAATTAGCTCTTTAGCTGAGCAGTTGTGAGGAACTGTGCCAGAGTGCACATCATTGCTCCTCCTGACTGGCTACTAGGGATAATTTCTCTTTTGTCTTCTTTCTTTTTTTTAAAAAAAAAACAAAAACACTTTTATTTTTCTCTCTTTTACACTCCAGTCCTTCTTTCCTCACTCCCTCCATCTCTATCTCTCTCTTCACCTCCCCTCCCCATCTCTCCCCTTCCCCCTTTGTAACCTTTACCATCAACAATCATCAGCTATGAGCCCTCTTAATACATGTCTGTGCAGGTGAATGTGTCCCAACATCCTTTATTCAGTAGGACCTATGGTTAGCCTGGTAAAAGAAGCAAAGAGATAGAATATGGTAGATGAGAGATACTAAAAAATATTTTGAAGTGTAGTGGAGAAAAAGCTGGAGACATAATACCAGACAATGAAAGAATAATAATGAACTTTAAGGACAGAAGATTGAAAAACCAGAAACCAAGAATCTAAAGTCTGAAAATACATTCCAGAGGTACAGGCAGTATTAGAAATCCTGATATTGTGAAGATAACAGGAAAAGATACCACATATCAGTGCCCAAGTCTTGCCCTTAACAATGTATTTGATTATTTTCTTTAGCATCCATGTGCTCTTTTTTTGACAGATTTATTAAATGAAGCCTGAAGAAAGGGTCTGGTACTTATCTGTTTGATCATCTGTATAAAAATGCCTATAAGGTGATTTCCTTTTTTCCAGCTAAATTTCATTTCTTTTACCATCCATCTGAATTATTATAAATAAAGAAGAAAGAAAGAAAGCTTGATGTTTTATGTTTTATTTTCTATTTGCAGGTTTCAGATTTGAGACTAAGGCTCAAGGTCTGAAAGAAGGATAGCACAGATTTTCTATTTTCCTATTCATAAGCAGAATAATTGGGCATTTCTGAAGCACATGAAGCAAATAAAAGTCTCTTTTATTATTATTCATAAGTAAAATTCTAGTCTATTTTTATTCTTACTGTAGCTTTTATGGAAAGCTATGCGTCTGAGTCAGCACCTCAAAGCAAAGCTTATTTACAATTCATGACATCTCTTTTTCCTCCAATTACTTAGCTTCATTTCCTTCTCGTTTCATTTTTTCCCTTTTGACTCTCACTCACTCAGATGAAATTGCTACACAGTGCAATTCTCTATTTCAGAGACATATATCATATACTTGAGTAGGCTTTGGTTTAAATAGGCTGTCTTTTTTTGTCTTTTTTTTCTTTTGTTGTTGTTGTTGTTATTGGTTGGGGTTTTTTTAAACTACCATAATTACATGGCCTTGATGTATAGAGTAAGAGTGTAGGAAGGAGAAAGACTATATGGGAAGGATGCCCATTTGTGCATTTTATTATGGCTGTTGTGGTCATATCTTCGAAGTGTCATTTTTCACTCTTCCTTTCCATGCTGTTGTGCTGATGGCTTGTCAGGTTTCTAAATTTATCTCTTTCACGTTTTTTTTACACTCCAGCTTTCCTCAAAACTTGAGTCTATTTATTCTAGCTCCTCTACTTCTCTTTCTTTTCCATACCATATATCATTTTTCTTCTCTACTGTATCATCAGCTGTGATTGCCAAAACTTGAGTTATTTTCAGTAATATTAGGGTGCAAGGAGATGTCAAACATATAATTTGTGTACACTTACACTTTAAAACTCAAGGTACTGTGTGTTCTTGAATAGTAAGAATTTCCAGAGAGGATCCTGACAGAAGTGCTAAGATATTCATTAAAAATTCATCCCAGTCTGTAAATATATTTCTAATCACTGTTTTTGCAGTGGATTTTCTTGGCACACATCCTGCACTTGCCTGGAAACATATTGGCACATTTAAGGGCTTCAGTGCAGCAAGGTTTTCAGAATATGCCTTGAGAAATAGTTCTGTGAATCATTCACATAGAATACAGAGGAAAAAGATCCTGATTCAAGTTTGTGGATTTAAAAATATTTTTTTAATTATTTTCTCAAACAAATATCTTTGTCTTAATGATAACAGAGCAAAAGGAGTCTTGATTACATGTACAGGAAATGGCTGAGTTTGTCCATGGTCCTCCACTGTATTTAATGCCTGTGCATTGCTGCAGCCTTCATGACCTATGATATCACAGAGCTCCATCAGACTAAGAAAAACTGAAATGTATTTTGTTTACTCAGAAAGCAAGGACAGAAAAGCAGAGTGTCCTGACTCTTATATATACTATTTTCCACAATAACTGTGGTTGTTTTTTTTAAAAACTACTTTGCAGAAAGAGAAATGGCAGGTATAGCAGTAAGTCTGCTATTAAAAATCATGTGCTCAATACACTAGAGTGCTTATTCAAAAATAGCTCATACACAGAAAAATATAGCCCCTGTAGCATTGCCAAGGTCAGTGAGAGTTAAGATGATCTGAACAAATGTGGATTCTGCAACTGAAAGCTTAACGTTAAACATCAAGTACTTCTGAAGTTTCCTTTGAATTTGAGCAAGTTAGATCAACAGCAACTTCTCTTAGCAGGTTGCTTCTCTCCAGTGACATCCAGACATGAATATTATCTGACTGAGTGACATGATGATAACTGTGTAAAAGTATAGTGTCTCTGGGTCAGGTTCTTCAGTGAATCAAGACAATGTTCCCAATTTGCCTTAACTGATGACATGACCAAGGATCCTTACAATTCTTACTGTAAAATGGTTATGTCAAAAGTAGAGTGTCAATTTCTCAGAGGGGAACTTTCCAATACTGCCCAAAAGACTGAAAAAGGTTCTCATTTTTAACTCAAACAGGATTAACTGACATATTTGGAAGACCCCTTTCTGTTGGTCTTTTGACCTGTAGACAGCAAAAACAATTATCTAACCCCAAAGAATATTATACTCATTAATAAACCCAAACATAATAAAAAATTATTTGAGCCATCAAGCTCTAAGTAATCATATAGTAGGGAGCAAGAAGAAGGTAAGTGCAATTTTAGCACTCGTTCACTATATTAATGTATGCTTGTTTAGAGTAGTTCCATACACCATTCTTGAATAGAGACTTTTTTTTTTGTTTCCAGTTGTAATGGATATACCTTAAGTGAGAAACATCTGAAACATTTCCAGTGAATAAATACATTCTCTCAGACTACAGGCATACCTGCATTGATTCTACAGGGCTAAATGGAGTAAAACTAAAAATACCTTCATGTTGGTCAGCAGTTCCAAATACCTAGAGGGAGCAGAGCTGAGTTAGGCGGTGCTATTTTTACATAGCAAATTTTTGCAGAAGTACAGCAGTTAAAATATGAAGAAGGTGATGCAGTCATAACAATGTAAGGAGTGAACAATTAAAGTCACAAGAAGTTTCTGAGTTCTGCCTAGATAAGAAGTAAACACATATCCAGAAACAAGCCAAGAATCTGTCCAAATGGATAGTGTTTGCAGCAGAAGCAGAAGGTGCCTGAAGACTGACAGAGAACTGCCTCTCTCCCTGCACTCAAGGTGTGGGACTCAGTCCCATTAATAGTTAACGGCAACAATACACAAGCAACAAGGTGAGAACAAATCCTTATACAATAGTTCAAGAAAGCAATTAAATCTGAATTCCCAAAGAACATTTTTGGCAAGCTTACAATTAGTTCAGATGTGAATATCCTCCTTCCCCAGTGTGTTTATACTTACAAACAGACACATAGCAGAGGCAGTAACTGTGGACCCGATTCAGTAGGAGTTCATCTATCAAGCCTGAGGTATTTATATCTTCCTTTCACACCTGTACACAGTGCTCTGTAAACGGTTCTGCAAATATAATATTCCATATGCTTCATTATACATATGCTATATAATACATAGATCCATTATCCTGAGGATAAAGGGGCTCCCATCATGTGGGTATGTTTATTTTTGAAAGCTTTTAGCACTATCATGGCTACATGACAAGTTTAGACTATTACAATATATCCTAAGTGTAAACTGAAATTTGGATTCAAAGTACAGCTTCATTTATTCAGTATTTGCTGATCATTAATCTCTTTTTTTTTCTTGAAAATGCTCACCAACAATTTAACAATCCACAGTGCATTATAATGTCATATATAAACATGTAGCTATAATAACATTTTTCAAGATCATATGGATTGTCTCAGTATTCTTCAACTGTGTGGTCAAAATAAAGCTGTAAATTTTCAGTAGCCCATTCCTAACACAGGGCTGGTTTTATTTGTATCATTTTGTGTGTCAGCTCACTGATTACTATAAATGTATATATGTATGTTTATATATGAATACATATACATAAATAAAAGCAAGCAAAGACAACATATGTTGGTATGTGCTTAAAAAAACTCTACCCATAAAGGACCACCCATAAAACTTAGAGTATTATTTAAATGTTTGATTTAGATCTGTAATTCCTTTTTCTTTGACATTGTTTTCATGAGTTTGTAACCTCTGTTACCTACAAACCCTCAGATGTCACAACTCACTAATAATTCAGTATCTTCATTGTACAGGGAACATCAAGAAGAGAGTTACATGAAATGATTTTGCCAACAGTAAGAAAAAATGTATTTCATCCCATTTTCCACTCAAAATATTGATTTCCTTACCTAGTGGTTTTGGTCAAAAATTGTCCTGCTTTCAAAACTTAAACAGCCTCTAGTTCTGTTATCTGGAAAGGCAGGAGACAAGCAGATATGATTTTAGAGTGGTATCGTTACTGTAAAGTCCACATCTGCACAGAGTAAATGTCTGTTACAGCAGCTGCAGGATCTGCATGCAATGATGGCTACTGGACTGCAGAAAGGAATCATCTCTTTCTTCCCAGCTTCTGTGACTTTCTCAGATTGTATAACGACATAGTCTGATCACATAGTATGATTACATATAAAAGCTTGGTCCTATGGGTGCAAATAAGGACCTAAAACAGGATTGAATTGCATTAGAAATTAATGTGATAACATCTATGCTTCGTTGACATCAAGAAGATAATTATGAGTCTTTGACTAGAAGTAGAGCACAAAAGCAAATACTAGAAGATTATATTCATGCATAAAATGAAAATGATGCTTTCATTAATTCCTTCTTTACAAGCTTACATTAGGTTATACAAAACAGTTTGAAGTTCAAAATTACCATTTCCTAAGAATTACACTGGAGAAAAAAAAAAGGCAAATTACATTTTATTTAGGCACACTACAGTTAGATATGTGTGAATATACTTTTTATTATTGGTAAAAACCCTGAAAAGACATTAAAATGTAGTACATGCATTATGCAGCTTGATTATTTACTGTCATACAAGAAAGAATTTACCATAAAATAATACAATATACAACATGCTTCAACTTTGGAAGTACTGTGCTTTTGGTTTTGACTGGACAACAAGAAACCTGGGGGAAAAAAAGAAAAAAAAACACAATAACAGTTTTTTCCTGACATTTTATCAAGTTTCAAAAACCACTCAAATTTCAGAACAAAAATTAATATCCAGAAATTCAACCTGTGTTCTGTGATCTTAAAAAGCTTAAAAATAAATATTCTCTTTTCTCCAGTGGTTCACTAAACCTTGTCCAGGTTCAGCTGATAATGAAATATTGTTATGAGATAGAAGTTACAAAGGAGTATATTTATGAAGAATTTAGTGGAAAACCTCCAAGGACTTCCTTGACTGCTGATATGTATACCTTTTCTTTTAACATTCCTTTGTCTCATCACCATTCCTGTTTGTTTTCTTTGAATAGTCACCAGTAATGTTTGTTGACAGCACTATTAATTTGAAGATATGTTTATCAATATTATTATATTATTCATCAGTATTATTATATTATCAGTATTGTTATATTATAACACATGGAATCTGAACTGTGAGTTATAACATAATACTGGAAAATTAATTCTACAAACTACAATGAGCTGATTATTTTCTAGCGGCTTATACCTTTCCAAAACTGAAAATATGTTTTCCTGGGAAATTCTAACTTTTCATCTGCCCATTATTTGCTGAATTATCTTACCATTTCCATTATAGATACAAGTTTTCGTAGGGTTTTTTTCTAAGATCTGTGAAGAACATACAAAGTCAGGCTGTAGCTGTAACTTTGCCGTGAGCCCTGGGCAAATTATATGGGTGTGAATAGTCACTGGAAATCAAAAGCTTTGTTTGCTGTCTCCTTGCTTCTGTTTGCAGACCATCTTTCTCCAGGAGCACCAAAGGAAGGGGGAGAAAGCAAGAGTAAAAGGTCCTGTCTACCTGTCTACCCTCCTGTCCAGTGCACAGTGGGAAGAACAGTAGCTTGTGAAGGCTGCTTTACTGTTGCTGTAGATAAAAAGCAAATGTAGTTTTACTCCATTGTACCAAAAAAAAGCAAAAACACCGCAAAACCAACCAACCCATCAAAAAAACAAACAAACAAACAGAAAAAAAATCAAGCAACAGTGTCACTCATTAAGAGCAATATCTGCTAAAATAATAGTTACCTGCATTTTTTTCCTCTGATTTGCTGTTTGAAATAGGAGGGAGTTGTATTGAACAAGGAATGGAGAAGTGGAAATGAGGCCAGTTATCTTAAATTCCATCAGCTTTCCAACTCAGGAGCTAGGTGTAGCCCACTCGCACTTTGCAGACTGCAGAGATTTTCTTAAACACTGTAAGAAGATATTTGGGAAGGATTCCTGTAGTTAAAAAAAATGTGTTTTCTTTGCATTAAAGAAATACAAGCTCTTACTATGCTGGCACCAATATTTCATTCATTCAATGTGAACAGAGTTCACTAGGTCTTGTCTAAGGCTAAAGAAGGGTAAATAACATTTAGTTTTGTAAAACATGAAAATGACATTAGAGAACAATAAAGATGATATGAATGCCATTTACAACTAAAAAGACAACATCTATGGACAGGAGAAGTACTGATACCGTTGAGCCTGGAGCATTTGTAGGGTACCCTAGAATTGTGTGAAAGGCATGCTTCTCCTTAAATAGAAAAGAAAGTATTGGAGAACTATGAATAGTCTACTCATGTAACAAAGGTCACTGCTTTTTGAAAGGTCACCCCAGAAATACCTTAAATTCTTCCTCTGGATCATTACCTAAGATAATAATTCAGAGTATTCCTAAAAGTCTCAGTTGTGTGTTTGTGTCATTAGCTGTGGTACACTATGTGTCCCAGAGCTATTCAAAATACTAATTGTTCTGTCACTTTATAACATAGCAGACAAAATAGGGGTGTACATAGCCCAGGATCAGTCAGTGGTGAACTTTGACATGATTTATTACACATATAACAAGATACTTAAACATTCAATTATCTGTTAATCTGTGAAAAGTGTAATTCTACATGGAGAAAGAAAATACTCTTAGTTTCTATTTGAACATGCATTATTATTTCTGTCTAAATGGACATAGTTTAACATGCTACATGTTTATGGTCTGAAAAGTAAAAAAGTGTGTTTTCAAAGCATTTATGATGTTGTTACTTAGAAGCAGTTATTATTTAGCTCTTTCCTGATCTAGCACTGACTTTGTCTTGGATTACTTGGAAAATTGTCTTCTTCATAATCTTTTTTTGTTATGGGCCTGTAAAGCAATCCTAATGACCTGGACAAGCTCTGAAGTATGTCTAGGGCTTTATGGAAAAATTAATTGAGGATTCACTGCCCTTGGAATTTACTACAAGTGGAATTTAATAGCTCAGGCAAATTCTCTTCCATACATTAATAAACTACTGTGGCACTGTGGTGTTTCTGTCTTGGCTTCTCCTCAGTTATTATTCGTATGTCATCTCAATTAGCTGCTACAGGATCTTATTAATGTAATACCCACCTAATCTCTGTTCTTTTTTTCCCTTTCCCATGTCAGCAAAATTTTAATACATATTCTTTTGCTGTGTACACTTGTTTGTTCCATGTATTTTGGCATACTTTCTAAAGGCCACTTCCCATTCTATTCTACTTTGCATGACATGTTAACACTAAATCCATAATTCACTGGAGATCCTTCCCAGAACTATTATTTCTGTCTTGCTCTCTCTTGTTCCCTTTCTCCATCTCTCTCTCCCTATCTGTCTCATACATTTAAAAATCTTAGTATTTCCAGTCTAAAATAATCTAAAAATATGTATTAGGAGTCAGGAAGCTGTGATATTGCCTTTACCACTGCCTTGCTTTGCAATCTCTTTATTGACCTTGTCTGCCAGGTCTGTAGCTTGAGACAAGAAAGTATGGAGTCATAGTGTCCTATTGAGCTACCAAGCAGCTGAGTTCCGCTGAGTGATACATGCTTGCTTCAAGTCCATGGCAGAAGGAAAGTTATAAAAGCAAGAAAGTTCATGCAAGCATGAGCTGTCTCCATGGTCCTGTGCAAGAACCAAGTGCAAATATGCACATACTTATATGGATAATATTTCTCACCCCGTCTACTTGCAACAGTAGCTAAAGGCAATATTTACTCCTCCTATTACAGCTTAACTGGTAGTTTGGAAATATGTAACAATACATATTCACCCACATTGCTCTCACTGCACTTCCAGCCCACTTCTAATTCCTGAGTGCTGGCAGTTACAGTTCAGGTTAGGACGCATGCAGAAACTCACCTTGCAGGTAGCAGTCATTATCTGTGCTTACATTCTGCATGACAAAGAAACAATTTTGTAAAGAGGAATTTGGTGGTTTTATCTTCTTGTCCCCTCTTACTCTCCAGCATGCTATCTAATTTAGGTAGATGTCAAACAAGTGTAAACAGAAAATTCCACTTTATTATCAGAAACAGTGGGGAATTATGGTTAACATGTTTGTTAAATTAGACAATGCTTTGTGGCACTACTGAAGTCTTCAGTGCCTGAAGGCCAGTTCAAATACTGTTAAGTATAGTCTAAAGAAAATCATGTTTTCTATAGAAAGAAGACACTTCTCTTAAAGAGAAAAGCCTCTACATTTTCTTGAAAGAAAAAAGCTTATTTTACTGTGTGTAATACAGATGTCTTTAAGAAACTTCTTAGTACTGAGCCTGTAACATTTTATTTCCTCAGGGACGTTAAAATGTTTGTTTAAAGTAAGTATTTTGAGAGACAGAAACAAGACCATTATTTTTCTGCTTGATCCTGTATTTACTTCTAAACAAAATGTTTACTCTCATGAATAGTCCTAGGAATTTTAGATTTCTGTCACTTCTATAGGAATTTTTCTTTGCTTTTTTTTTTTCCTTATACGAATTAATTTAAGTGGAACCACTGGCACCACTAGCCAGTACATTTGCTATCATATCTTTGCAAGGTAGTCAATAAGCAAAAGTTTGATACCTGGTACAACTGAGGTAGAAAGTATACAGTATTAAAAAATATAAAAATTGGTTGCCTATTAAATTTGTATTAGATTTTGGCTTGACTTTCCTAGAAAAAAAATATTTACTTCAGGGAAAGGATTTTGATATTTAAGTTCTCATTGTTCACTCTGGAATTTGGTTCAGCCTGCCTGTTCATCAATAACATATTTGTATTTCTTGATGTTGCCATGACAATGCATATTTGCACTCTAAACCCGTTCTCTCAAGTCCTCTTTGCTTTGATCTTTGCACTAATCTAACTGATCTATTTTTTTTTTTCATTTATAGTTTGCTTCACGCAAAAGCAAAAAAAAGCAATAGTAATTGCTGTCTGAAATAAGTATCTAGAAAAGCAACATCAAGTACAAAAAGGTAGTGTCTTGAAAAATTGCAACTGTAGATGCTTAAATTTTGGCTCATGATTTCTGCCTGAATACAGCCTTTGAGAATTGACCCACTTAAACCTTTAATATCTTCAGCTACAACATGTAGGAAAGATGTTACTGAATATTTCTTCATAGACATGATGAAAGAAGCTGCTGCTACATGTTTGTTATGTCTTTATATTTTCTTGAATGGCCAAAAGGCAATGACCATGGTATATTTACAAACAAGCAGTGGATCAAGCACAATAAATAATAAACTGTTTCAACTGAAGGTAAACCTTGATAAGGAAACTAACACCTCTGAACATGACTTTAGTACATAGATTTAGGAGGCTAATAATTTCAAAATGCAATCAAGATTCTGAACTTATTTAATTCTGCCTTCATCTCTCCTTAAAGGAATTTAGGATTCCACTTTTAATATAATTCCAAATATTTTTAAAATATTTCTTTAAAGATATCTGAAACTATATTAAAAAAAAATTAATTTTAAGGAAGAAAAAAATCCTAAAACCCCCAAACTTCTCATTAAATTAAACTCAGGATCACTGATACAATCACCAAATAGCAAATTCCAAAGTTTTATTGAACACTAAGAAATGAAGTAGCCTAGGAAATACCCCATCAAAATATTTTGTAGGCTAATTGCTTTTGAAAGCAGTGGTTATAGAAGAAATCCTCAAATGAAAACACTTCTAATGAGAAATATTCAGTTTTCTGTAATAGAAAAAACAATGCTCCCAGTTTCTTTTTACTGATCCAGACATAAAAAACAAACAAACAACCCCCCCGCCCAAAAAAAAAAAAAAAACAAACAAACCAAAACACAAAAACAAACAAACAACAACAAACAACCCAGGAAAGAAGATCTCAATATTAAGTAACAGAGAAATAATGGTGACCAATGAGACAGAGAGGCTGCAGTCATTATACAGAAACTAAGGTCATAATAAGATTTCCTCTTAATCTTGGAAGAGTTTACAGCATACAGGTCTCTCCTCTACTTCCCTTTCATTTCCTTCCCCTTCATAAAAAGACCCACAAAAAAGAATCTTTTCTTTCTCATGATAAAGTCAAAATACACTATACGTTGAATGACAACATTTGAAATCCTCAAATGCTCTAAGTACTGCCTACTGTAGGAGTTTAAACAAAATGCCTGAGGCAAATCAATATTCTCCTGCCTTCTTCTGTCATACTTAGGCTTTCTGTGATTTGGCAAAGTTTAATACTGCTGTATCTGAGCCAGTGGTGAAATTTGTGAGTTTTATATGGCTAGGAGGCTCCCATATATGTGAACACTTAAAAACACAACTATAAAAAAAAAAGAAACCATAACACAATTCACAAAACAGTTTGTTCTCAGGCTTAAACTGAATAATAATACAAAAGCCCTGACTTATTATGAAGACAACCTCAAGAAGCATTTGAAAGGATATCTCTCCAGTTGTAAATATCCATTCCAAATGCTTCAGCATCCATTCCAAAACTGCAGGTACATCCTCTTTCATATGTTCTGTCAATACATGCATTATTGATTGCATTCATTACTAAGCAATGACTGATATCTTCAGTACAAAACAGATCCCTTAAAATTTTCATGAAACAAATATTTCAGTTGTTGCTTTAAAGAAAAATATAACTAGACAATTTTAACCATATCTATCTCTAGTTTAGCACCTTGATTTAGAATTTTGTGCTTTTCTTTTGGAAATAGGGGAAGGATGGAAGACGGGTCAGATGTTAGGGAAGACATGTAGAGAGGTTGGTGACAGAGGTTTAGCAAAGACTCTTGTAACTCTCAGAGAACAGGGCTTGGAGAAAGAAGGTAACAAAGATGTATTTTGCCTTCTTATGCATAGCTGAAGATGCACCTGGATATTGGCTATTGTCCCTTTGTCAATCACAACTTAGGCTGAAGGACTCAGCAGTACAATGAGCTGTTTTTTTTAAAAAAAAAATGGTTCCTAGCAACAGACAGTTCAAACTAGCATAGATCCAGAGAAAAAGGTGTTTTCCCTGATCACAGGAACCATGACTAATTTGGGGAGTATCCTGGTTTTGGCTGGGATAGAGTTAATTATATTCCTAGTAACTGATATAGTGCTGTAGATCAGATTTTGGATGAAATTGGGATTAGGATGAAATAATTTTGATAATATACTGCCTAGTAACTAGGACAAGCACATCTACATAGCTGTTTTGCTGCTGACCTGAAGTTTTTAAGTTTTATAATGGACTTTCCAACATTTGGTTTAACTGACTGCTTCCACCTACTCCTTTCCTTACAGACCTTAGTTATCTTAGATAGGAGATGAAAAAGAATTAATCATGCATTGTTTTAAATAACATGCAAGCACGGAACAACATTTGCCTTCATTTGCTCCAAGTGCACATTATGCTCACTTTCAGGGTGTACTTCTCACAGAATTTTTCTTCCAAAGAAAGAAAGAAAGAAAGAGAAAGAAAGAAAGAAGAAAAAAAAAACATTAAAAACCCCACAAACAAACAGAAAACCCACACAAACAAACAAGCAAACAATAAAACAAAAACCCAACAAACAAACAAACAAAAGCTAATAGAGAGAAAACCTTTCTTTAATTGTAGGAACATAGATTTCATAGTGAGCAAAATTAAGATTCTTGAGTCATGTTTGTTGTGGTTTCTGTTTCTGCTACTTTTCCCATTCCTGTCTTATATATGTCTGTTCTTTATTTAGATATACTGCATCCACTTAACCTCCGGGATATACAGCCTAGAACAAGAAAAGAGTAAGTTTGGGCAGTTTTGCCTTCATAAATCTGACTATAAATTACTGGTCTCCAGTAATTCGTGTGCAAATGCAATGATTGAGCCACACCTGCACTGGGATGGGGAACCTACAGTGTTTGAATGATCTCCCTAGAGAGGGTCAAGAGTGACTGCTTTGCCAGCTTTAGCCATGTCCTCTTATGAAAACCTGAATTATACCAACCATTACACTATGCACTACTTATCAGGCATCACACATCCATCTGGATTTCAGAGAGAACTGAGGAAGAGAATTACAAGCTTACACATGAACAATCACAGTAGCATATTGTGACATATTCTTTTAACCTTCATAAACACAAACATTGACAAATGAAACTCAGTAAAAACATTGAAAATGAGAATAATGACCTTTTTGATGTCAAATTTAAAATGACCCTGAAACATTGCTTCACATTATTATGACATTAATTACATCTAAGAGAAAAGAAGATCTTCAGTGGTTAAATAATGAAGAGTCACATTCAGAGTCCAGCTGCACTATTTGAATTTTTCTTCCAGATCCATAAATCAAATCTCTATATTTCATTCTTTATATCACTCTTCATTTTTTTTTGTATATTTTCAAAAGCTAAAGGAAGAAATAAACATACTAAATAATAATGTTGCTCAAGAAAGCTCTTTGACATGATGGCATCATTTTTAGCCATTGCTGGAGTAGACAAAGAATATAAGATTTAAAAGAAAAGTTGTTGCTCTTAAAAGGTAAAGCAACAAAAGAAAAGAATGAAGAAATAAAGGTATGGAGATATGAAATAAACTCTGTACAAGCAGTGGAATATTTTTTTCCAGCAATTTTGTCTAAAAAGAACAAGATTTATGAAGATAAAAATATTAGTTTTAATTTTTTTTATAAAATGAGTTTCTACTTCCTGAGATAAGAGCCAGTCATCTTGTATGTTCCCAGCTACCTCTGAAAACATTGCCCTTTGTAGACACAGGATTAAATCCTGTATCCTTTGCAGATCAAGAAAATAATCCCATCTATTTTTATGAGTTACAGATATGGCCATGACTCTATTTTTTTCCATATTTGTTAGCCATTATTGCACATGACATTTTGACTCACATTACACTTTCTCTAACAGACTGTACCCAACAATACGTGGAGGAATCCCAGACTCATCAGGTGGAAAAAGATATTCATACTGCACTAATCTTTTAATTCCTCCTTTTTCCAAACCCAGTGGTTTAGATTCTTTCATCACCATTTTTGTTCATGTCTGTAACTAAACACTCTTTTGTTGTTGAATTATAGTTCCTCACCCAAACTGTTCTTTTCCACTGAGTTCTAAGAACATGCATCAGGCTATGTTTTGGATTTGTGATGAAAACAGTATTGATAAATGAAGGTTGTTTTAGTTACTGCTGTGCAGTGCTTACACAGTATCAAGGCATTTTTTGTTTCTCAGTGCTCCACCAGCATGTAGACTGAAGTGCACAAGGAGTCGGGAAGCGGCAGAGCTGGGACAGCTGACCGAAAATGACCAAAGGGATACTCCATAACATATGACATTATGTTCATCTGGAGGAAGAAGAAGGAAGAAAGGGGGGAAGTTCAGAGTTATGGCATTTGCCTTCCCTAATAATTGTTAGGTTTGATGGAGCCCTGCTTTCCTAGAAATGGCTGAATATTTCTGCCTGATGGTGGGAACTAATGAAAGAATTCCTTATTTTCTTCTGCTTGCACCTGCAACTCTTACTTCACCTAGTAGACTTTATCTCAGCCCATGAGTTTTCTCTCTTTTACCCTTCCCAATTCCTTTCTCCATCCCACTGAGTAGGAGTGAATGAGTGGCTGGATGAGGCTTAGATGCCTGCTGGAGTTAAACCATTACAGAGACGCTTTCTGTGTCTGAATTCAGCAGTTATGAAGCCATATATGAAGCCACCTTTTTTCACAAGAACATACAGTCCTGCTCTATCCCTGATAATACCTATGTTCTTTGGACTGAGTACTATGCAGGTATATAGAAACACATCAAGTCATAGAAAATTATTCTGATGTTCATTTTCAAAATCTGAGAAAAAGAACATAAGAAACAACATTCATTCCAAACATTTTAGAATAATTATAGTAAATTAATATTCATCACCAGAACAGATTTATTTCTAGCCAATATTTTATCCAGCATAATGTTGTTTCCTAAATGTACTGTTTTCTTGGGAAAATTCTTTCTTACATTCTCATGCTTTGAATAGTCTTCTCATTGCTCAGATATAAATGATAATGCTGTTATGGGATAATCTCTGCCTTCTCTATGGGCTTCATTTTTTTTCCTTTCTCAATTCTTTTTTTTTTTCTAATCTGTCTCTAAGTCTGAAATATTACATCTGGAATATACTTCAATTTCTTTTTTTGGAGTCTACATTTAAATTAAGACTCCTTATTTTTCTGAAAGTGCTTAAAATGTTGATCCACGCAGACAGCAGTGCTTTTTATTAAAATGTTTGTATTTATATTAGAACCATCTTTTGGTTACTACCTATGAGATTCAATTCTGTCTTCCACATCATGGAATTAAGTTGAGAAGAGTCTATGTGTTTTCATCTTTTATACTGCTGAGTCACTCTAATATGAAAATAAGAGATGTCAATAAACTTAAATTAGTTTTATTGTAGTCAAATAGATCTATGCAGTGCTGGAAATGGATAGACTTAGTAGGAAAAATGAAAGTCCACAAGGTAGATAGCAGAGAAGAAATATATCTTTAATTTGATTTTGAACCAAACAATAGGTGAAGAGGACACACAGCCTCTAGTAGCTATTTCATGCTTGTACATGAAGAAATGACCCTGTCAGCCTCATTCTGCCAAGTTCCACAGCATCTGACCCAATAAAGCCTCTCTGCACCCAATCAGCTCCTGTTTGCAAATTACCCCATGGGGCAATTGAGAGTTATATCTACCTCCTAGACTTTGCTGCATAAGAACCTCAAGATTTAGTGTCTTCAAGCAGCTCCCAAAACATTGTCCGTTTTGGGAAATGTTTAAAAATATCTAAGAAGTTTGGTGGATTAGTAAAGCAGTAAACACTTGCATATGTAATTAAATTTCTTGTGTACATGCTAAACCTGTCTAGAGGAAAAAAGAACATAAACAGAGGAAGACAAGGCGGGGGGGGGGGAGAAAAGAAAAAATACATATACACATCTGCAAACTATTCTGCATGCTTGACTCCAGTTTTAAGCAAAGGTGTCAGTTCTCATTTTTTATAAATCAGTTCACCAATTCCTTCTTGGGAGGTAGCTGGTCAGAGTTTTCACATGGTTGCTTTCCTAGGGGAATCTAATTTCTCAGTTTCAACATGCCCAAGGCATCTGGTTTCCTTACCGACAAGACACAATCTTTCTGTCACTGACATCAGAGGAATTATCAGTACATTTGACAACAGTGGTGTTCAGTACTGAATATAGTTACATATCAGCAAAAATAGCATGGCAGCTTAATAGAAAAGTTATGAAAAGAAGGAGTTTGGAAAGATTTCATTTATGTAAAAAAAAATATTTAAAGTCAATATTATTTTAATATGACTGTTAACATTTTAAGAAGTGGCTTTTTAAGACAGAATGAAGGCCTTCATCACAACAAACTTTGCCTGGCAATACCAAGAAGACACTGAAGAAATGATTGCTTGACAGTGTCTTATGTCAATTATAGATAAACTAGTAAATAATTTGAAACTGTTGCTCAGAGAAAAGTTGATCTTCACAGCAAGAAGTGACATTTGAAATACTTTTTTTTTTTTTATTCAGTGATACTGAATTTCAGATACTTCTGTGCTTAGCTTTTTTTTATTCATATTTCACTCTTTGAAGACTGTGCTGCAAGCTTCAACAAGCCTTAGGAACTAGACTGTAGATCATTTTAAGCTATATAAAAAGTGACACAATCAAATTCAAGCATTAGCAAATATGTGCACATAAGGGTTTTAGCTCTTGACTGTTTACTAGAAACAGAAATACCCTGTCAACACAAAACACATGTTTTATATACATATATGTATTTTAATAAAAAAAATTGTTAGGAAAGTGGAGGCCAGTTTGTATTAAAGAATTTGTATTAAAGGACACCCAAGTCCAAGTCTTGGCTCTGCAATAGAGCTTACATTTGTGTATAAATCATTTAGGTTCTTCATTTTGAGTACATGTAATATACAAAACCCAATATGACTATACCTGTCAGTTAAAGAACTAGGAATGTTTTCAAATTTTTGTTTTACTTTGGAAGACAAAATTCCACTTTCAAATACCTTAAAATGGTATGCAAAATTCAGCAAAATGTCTCCTGAGGGGTTTTTTTTGTTGTTTAAGTGAACTGAGCTATCTTCATGCTCAGGAAACAACAGTCTCCTGATTAGAATCTGCTGAACTCAACACCTTTCTCATTTTTTATAGTAATCCTCAGTGGTTTGTCCTCCTAAAGGCCTTTGGACCTTGATTTGGACCATTCTTGACAAGACTTTCTTTTGTCATTTATTATTAACACTCATGAAAATGAATAAAATTATATAACTCATAATTCTCCTTATCATGAAGCAATCAGATGATTGATATCTTTAATAAAGCATCTAGAATTCACTGAAAGTGACAAAACTTCCACTTTGAAAATTCAAGATAACTTGAAGGAACTAGATATCCTTTTCAATTTTTGTGGGTTAAATTTTGGAATAACAATAATTAAAAAAAAAGCCCAACCAAACAGCAATAACAACAAAAACACAAGCAAACAAACAAAACCAAACATACATACACACACACAGAAAAACACAAATGACTTACAATACCAATCTCACTATTTTTTTTTCTTCTTTAAAATCAGAAAATAGTAATAGCAGCAGATAATGTGGATGTTTACATTACAGTAACAGATTGAAAGACCACTACCACAGTGTTAGATGCTGCTTTACAGCCTGAGTGCCAGAGTTTACAGTTGAAATACACAAAACAAAACACTGTAAGATTTAGAATGCATCAAATGGTTTTCGAAGTTCTCCTGGTGTAGTGAGTGTGCACATAAACTTACTGTCTCTTAAAATATTGTGCCTTGAAAACAACCTCACTGAAAAATAAGGTTAAATATAAACCCTTTGGGTTTTTCGTTTTTTTTTTCTCAAACGGAAGACAAAGTATAGGTCATTTGTTGTATAAGAAGGTTTTAGAGTTTGTTTACTGTTTAAGACTTGTACAGGAAGTCAACACTATGCAGACTAGCAGTAGGAAAGTGATTCAGACCTGGAAGAATGGTGCCATACTTTATTTGTCTCTAGAATTATTGAGTTATGGTCCTGAAGGAATTAAAGACTAAATTCACAATCTAATAATTCTCTCACAACTCTTTCATCAGAGATACCGAGAGTAATTTTTGGTATACACATTTAAAATCATAAGCATGAATTAATACTTAAAACGTACAAATAGAAATTACTGTTGACCTCTAGTAAATTGTATTCTATGGCCACTGAAAATATAGGTAGTTAGGATTTTACTGTTTGTAAATGTGATGTTAAGTTTTTATGGCTTTGATCAGCTGACATAATCTAATATAAATGCATTTCAGAGGAATTGGTAAACTTCCCTAGGATCTTTTGCATGCCTATGCTTTTCCTTGTTTTCTGTAGACATTTATCTGATAGGACTTATGTATAGTTACAGAACTGAAGGTTGGAATGCCAAAGGTTTAACTGTAATGACTTTAGAATACCGATGAAATTTTAGATATCACAGCATGGAGACTGCAGAGGCAGATTAAGACTAAATGAATTCTAAAAGTGCATGTGATGTATTTTCTTCTGTTTATTTCTCAGTTTAAAAATATCTACTAGCTATAGAAGAATATGACTTATTATGTTGGCTGGCCAAGGGAAAATCCCACTATCCTCTCAACATTCCTGCAAAACACATAAAAAGGTCTGTCAAAGGGATGAATGGCTTATCACTCCTCACAGGGATTAAAGTTTTTAAACACTCTGATAAAAAGAAAGTGAGCACAAAGTAGTTAAATCAATCCATTCTTTACCTTTGGGCCACATGGAAATTCCCAAGTAACACACCTGCCATCTTTGAACATAGAGATGGTTGAAAACTTGCCAACATGTACCTTTTTTCCCTCATTATTCCAAATTTACACTTCCCCCAGCCACTATTTCTTCTTGTCACACACACACAAAAGATTCAGAAATCCCATCTTATGCCTTCTTTGACAAGCCAAAGAGTCCCACAAATATTTGATTCTACCTAGGTGTTGGTGTGACTCAGAAATCTACCTTCTAGGAATAGTATGGTTGCTTTGATAGAATATCCAGTTTAAGGCCTCAACGGTTTCATATATTCAGATGATTAGGAACAGCAAAGAAGGAAATTACAAGTTACTATGTCTAAATTTACTGAATTTGCTGTATTTATCAAGTAGTTCAGCTGAAGTCAACAAGAATGTTGAAGGAATGAAATGCTCCTCAGTTGATCAAAGCAAGTCTAATATTGAAAGTAATTATTAACCCATCTTGTCTTATACTGATATGAATGGCAAGTGAGTTTCTGTATGGAGTCCACTAAATTATTTACTAATTTGATTAGCCTGTGTGGGATATGGCAGAACACACTAAACCAATTCACAACTGATTTGAAGCTGGAAGACAATAAATTCTTTGGAGGTTACATAGAGAGGTATCTTCATAGCTTATAACTCTTATAAATAAAATCCTACTTGCTTGATAACTAGAATTAACAAAAAAACCTTCTCAAATAGGGTCTGTGTGCAACTAAAGTGTAAAGGTGAAAGAATAATCATGTGTTCAAACATAGAAGCAAGGCGAGTAACAAAATAGATGCAACAGAGGAAGAGGAGTTTGTGCTGGGTGATGAAGTTCAAGTCAAAAAAGCATCACTTTTACAACAACAAACAAAAGGTTAAAGGAAAGCAAATGCTACAGTGTATTAAGCTGTATTAAGAGTAATAAATCTAAAACCAAATTAATTATTACCTAGTTCTACATGGTATTTATTAAGCATAACTTGGAGTTCTACATGCACTTTTACACTTCTAAACATCATTTTAAAGAATACAGGCAAATCAGGGAGTTCAGAGAAAAACAAAAAATTATTAAGCATTTAGTAAATAGGTCCCACAGACACCATTTAGGAAAAAAAAAAAGGCTGAGACGAGACATGATAAGTGATGGAAATGCTAGAGGATGTAACAAAAGAGACAGTGAGCAGTTCTTGCTTAGTCTTCATTGCTTGACAACTAGTAGGTTTACCAGGAAGTTACAGCAAGGAAAGTATACTTCAGATAAACACAAAACCTTTTTAAGAATAGTCTAGACTTTAGGGAATAAGACACAGGATGATTGTTTGATCACCTTCACTGGAAGTCTGGAGGTCTTCAATATTAAATAGATAATATCAGTCAACAAGGTTTAGACATAGTGTACAGTCTTGCTAGATTGTAGGGAATGGATCTGTTGGCTTGTGAACTCCCTTGCAAGGAGTCAAACCTTTCATCTGTCTTTGTATGGATGTGGATATGCAAATACACACCTAAATACTTCACAGCTATATATGGAGGAGGATATGTTATGGGTAACACTTCTGTTATGACACACATGCACCATCCAATATTTCCTTATAAGTAAAGACAAGATAAATGTCAAGGCAGGGTCTGGTCATTTATTATACAGAATAGTTTTTCTCCTTTCACTGTTCTGCAGGCTGAGATGCTTTTTACTTGACAGCTGTGCAGTGCTGAAACTGCTTAAATTGTGGAGAGCAGAGAAATAGAAGACTGTTTAACTTTCACTAACTTCTAAGCTCTGCTAACAAATGACATAACTAAACATGGGCTCTGAATTAGATTTTATAATCTGAACAACCTTTGCACATCTCAGTCTTTATTTTACAGACTGTGCCTGTATTAAAATGCACTTGAAGTCTGTTAACTCTTAGAGAGTTGGGGCTATTAAAGGGATGAATGAGTCTTCAGTCATGGCCTTGGCTGTGCAAAGTGGGGTAACAATGTGGAAGTCAGCTCTACCAAGTTGAGGGTCAGTTTCTTCTCCCTATAACAGGTGATAGGACAAGAAGAAATGGCCTCAAGTTGCGTCAGGGGATGTTGAGATTGGATATTCGGAAAAATTTCACCACAGAGTTATCAAGCACTGGAACAGGCTGCCCAGGGAAGTGGCTGAGTCATCATCCATGATGGTATTTAAAAGATGTGTAGATGTGGCACTTAGGGACATGGCTTAGTGATGGACTTCACATTTTATATAGGACAGTACAACAGAAAGCTACTCCCTTTCTAAGTATAGAGAGATGTGAACAGCCAACATACACCATAAAATACTGCCTTTGGAAATTTTCATTTTACTGGTAACTCTGAGTACTTTTTCATGTGTGAAACACCATAAAGCCTTTTAATTCAACAAGACTGTAAAGCATTATCATTTTAATAAAATCTTAACATAAAACTGTCAGTTTAGTACAACACTGCAGAAGAGATGGAAAAATTATTCTAATGTGCATTATTTGCTGGTGTCATCTGACTAAGGGGATAATGGAGGCAAGCTATAAGCAAATTCCCACCTCGCAACTGAAATCATGTTAGAAGCTCTCCTGTTGCCAGAAGACCCCAAGTTACCTCTAGTAGGTATGATCCCTTTGCTCCACACATTGTAAAGACTAGTGCACGTAGAAGTGAAATAGTGTGCTCATCCAATAGATGAGTTAATAAAGTGGTTGGAGTTTTTCATTTAGTTATTTTTCAAACAAACTGCTTAATTCTTAGATTTGTCACTTTTCAAATCATTCAGTATAAATCCTAGAATCTGTTTTTAATTATTTTTGCTGTCTGCAGTGATGTTGGCTGCACTGAGTTCTGCTAACTATCTCTCCCTAGTTATCAAGGGTAGCCTCTGCAACTAGTCATATCTATGAGAAAAATCTCCCTCTACCCCATTCCTGTCATGAACAAACCTCCTTGTACCTCACCTTCATGTACAAAAGTAGCAAACAGAACCCTGTAGGGCTGTCAGTGCTGCTTCACTAGCTGAAAGACAGACCCTTTTGCCTAGTGATGCAGTCAATTTCTTTCTCCTCTTTCCTTCTGGTTATTGTGTCACCTTACAATACTTCCTGGCCCTCCAGCAGTCCACAGAAAGGGACCCAAATCCATTTGTACAAAACGCAGTCTGACAGGACTTGCTGTAGCTAGAGTTGCCTTTGACTCCTGAACACACAATTAAATTTTATTGTGCAGATGTTTAGAAAATGCCCTGCTCACAGAAAGATTTAATGTCCATGAGATAAAAAAAAAAATAACCCCTCTTCTAGTACTGACAAAGACACTTTAAATTTTCCCTTTTCCTGCAGATATCTTTACATTGTTTTGAAGATAATAAAGGTATGGACTTTAAATGAAGTGTGCAAAGTCTAAACACACTGTTGAGAATTAAGTCACAGTAAATTAATCACTGATTATACAAATGAAGATAAAAAGTGGAGCTTGCACATGGCATTCACAACAAAGTGTAAACAGTAGAGGGCAGGGGCTTACTCTTTCCATGGCAACCTCATCTGAGTATTTCTCCTCAGCCTTCTATATGAAAGAGCTGCACTGCTGCTGTAGTGCATTGTGTCGGTCATCTGAGGTGACTCCCACTACAGCTGGAGAGGAAACCAGAACAGAAGACTGCAAGAAGAAAAACTATACCTATTTCAGAAACAGAAAAACTGTCCACACTTACATGCCTCACCCAATGAAACACCAACAACTTCCTGCAAAGCTTGGAAGAATCTTCTTGTGTTTCACATAATCCTTTCAGACAGCTGCAAGAAATGTGCTCTATGGTGCAGAGATAATAAAGAACATTAGCTCCAGATCTGTGTCAAGTTTTACCTAATATGAAGTATTTTTCAATGCTAAAAAGTAATGCAATGCTTAACAATTTGTTCTAGTACACTATGATATACTGACTATTGGCAATGAATATGTTACCAACAAAAATTAAAAATATGTAATTGAATGAAAAGCAGACCTAAATACATTTATATATATAAACATATATACTAAATATATATATAAAGTGTATAAATGTGTGGATATGATTAATGTATGTATATATAGTGTGTGTAAAGTGTGTATATGTATTTAATGTATAAATATATATAAGTAGGCTTACACTTAATCTTTAAAAATAGCAAACGACCATGCAGAAAAGAAAACATATTGAACTCATATAAGACTCACATTTTCAGGGATATTAATTCTATTGATGCCATATATTATGACTACACTACAAACCATGCATTCTCATTCTTTTTGATTGGTTACCATTAAAGAATATAGAATGAGAGATAGTTTGTTGCAGAATTTAAAACTGTGGCAAATAATCCTTTATTCTCTAGCTACATTATAGATTCTAAAGCATTGTATTCCCCATACCACAGTGTTCCAACTTCAAAATCCACAAGTAATTACTCTCTGCTTGAAAAAAAAAAACAAAAAACAAAAGCAACAACATAGAGACCACAGATTAGTTGGAAGAGAGGAAAAACTATATATTGTCATGGTTGTGAAGTCCTGTTACATGAAATGGAATGTCTAGCTCCTGAGATGACGTGCAGTTTTTAAGGTAATAAGGTAATAAAGACCCAGAGTGACCAAATCAGTAGAATGAAATACCCTGGTGATTAAACTATGCATGCAATTGGTATTTAACATAAATGATATACAAAAATATTTCCTTACTATTATATATCCCAAGACAGTTACGTTTGCTTTAATATTAAAAAAAAAAAAATCTGTTGGGAAAAGGCCTGGGAACAATGATCCTGACCCAATATGAGTTGCAATCATGTTCAACTTTACTGTTTCTCTAGCCATGCTTATATATGCTTTGTCTAAAAGCAATTGGTCACTCACACTGTCCATGCACCCAACAGCAATCTGATTGGTGGGCACGCGGCAGGCTCATTCTTAAGACTTTTCCCACACTCACAGTGTCCTGTATTCAGCATTTTATCTTCTGCCTTTGAAGTTGGGCAAGCCACCAGGATCCTCTTCGTTCTGCCTTCAGGGATGGCTAAGGATGCCTGCTCGTGCCCCTATGCACTTATTCAGGGGCCCAGGCTCAGGCCTCTCGTGCACACGCACACAGGGCCCGAACACAGGCCTTTGGTCTGGCTTGTTCACCCCATGCTGATGTGTTCGTGCAGCCATTCCCCGACATAAATCAAACCCACAAGAGATGCAATATTACAAAATTGAGGATGAATAAGTTAAAAATTCTGCATAAAATTCTCTGGAGTATTTTTTTTTATTTAAAATCAGTACCCTAAAATCATTTGGCCATACACCAACTGCAACTGATAATTATGTTTCTCTTACATTAGAAGGGTAAGATAACAGAAACAAGGCTATGGCCAGTTAAAAAAAAAATCAAGATGAAGATCTTATCTACATGTTAAAGGGCCAACTTGTTTTTCATAATTAGTTCGATGTATATGGTTTACAAAGAAAAGGGAAGAAGATTTTGTCATGATCTTGAATGCTTATTGTTCTGAGCACATTGCTGAGACATTAATTTCCACCACATTGTAGCAGATACCACATCTCCAGAATTCTTTGTAGTGCAGTGATAAGCCCATTCCTCGGTAGACCAGCCAAAGACAGCACAGTCCTGTTTCTTGGTTTCTCTACAAAGTATCATCTCTTCTTGAAAACTAAGGTTCCTTTAGCTGCTTCTGAATAAACACAGATTCTTTCCATTCACTGGGAAACAGTCTTTACAAAATTAAATCTCATTTTTTTAAATTAACAAAACACATTAAGGCATCTGACAAGCAGACACAAATTTGATTGCTGCATCATCTCTCCAGCACTGAGTGAAATTTAAGGACAGAGCTCCTGCAGGAGATGAGCATTTAAAAAAAAAGAAAAATGAAGACCAAAGAGAAGTTCTTTTGGTATATTAACAGCACTATTCAGAACAAACCCATTATATTAGGTTTCTTTTCCTCAATCCAGTTTATTCAAATGCACTATATGACAGAAGACCAGTAGTGACAAGCCTGCTGTGTATATGCACATGATGATTGGATTGTGGACCATTTCTTTTAGAAAAGCGTGCTATTTGGAAGGGAAATCAACAACAGCAACCACCAAGTAGTTCTAAAAATAAGCCAACTACAAGGTAACCCATATCCTCATCTGTTTCACTGTTTGGTAAATAATCTGATGTAACTGGAAAATAAATACATCAAGAAGTGTTTGTTTATGTTGCTATGGCTAGCAATCTCCTACTTCAGGATGCAAGCTTTTTTTTTTCCTTGTTTATTAGTGTCTGAATTAATTCCTTTATTGTACAACTCCATTTCATCTTTCATTGACTTCTCTGGTTACAACAGTGTCTCACATGGTAGGTTTAATGTATTTTCCATGTAAAAATAGCCAACCAGTGTTATCTATCTGTGTTTTTTTTCCAGATAACAAAAGATGAGGCCAAATGGTTAAAAATGTTCTCGTAACACAATATATTATGTTGTTTTCTACAACTATTAGTCTCCTGCGATCCCCTAACAATAAATAAAATTGGATTGTAAAATATATTGTACAAGAGCTGTTATTCTAAAGGCTGTGTGACAAATCTCTCATCTTTACAATTATCTCATAGCTATAATTTTACAACACTCCAGTTAAATTACTTCAGTCTCAAGGAAAGGTAAGTAGCACTTCAAGATGGATGTGTACAAAACCAAGTCCAGCTGATTTGAGAAGTCAAAAGAAGTGGAAAACTGTTCATAAAGAGTAATTTGTTCACTTAAGAACACATTAAACTAGGATACAGATACAGGAGTACACAAATACTTCTGTCTGTACTGCTTCATTTTGGCCAGGCTTTCTCTTTCAATAGTCTCAAGCTAATCAGTGTTTGAATTATGACCTTACTACTCAATATTTCTATTTAGCTAACTCTTTTTGTAGTTACTAAGTGTATGAAATAATGATTCTATTGGCAAAAGTAATCAAAGCAACCAGTGTATGCTAACCAACAAAAAAACCCTATCATTACAGAAGAAATGGGGTATCTGAGCTTTTCTTAGATCTGAAATTTTTTGTCTCATATTTTTTTATTAGGAAATATTGTAGTTCAGGTGTAGGATAATACAGTTAGACAGGAATAATCACCTGCAAATACTGCATGTGTAACAACTGTCTGGATAGAAGTCCTGTAAAAGACTCTGAGCCTTATAGTAAATTACAAGATGAATACAAGTCAATAATGCCAAGCAATCACACCAAAGGTATACATTCAAGATAGGCAGCAAGAGTGTACTTGATACAATCTTACTGCTTTAGCATGTATAACAAAACCTCTACTAAAATTTCACCTCAAGTTTTGCAGACTTCAGGAAAGATACTGAGCAACTCAATAGACACCAATGGAGAGCAATCAGAATGATTAAAGGTGCTTAGAAGATTCTCTACAAGGGACAATGGAAGAAATAAGGACTGTATAGATTAGAAGAAGGTTGATAAAGAGGAAGCATGAGGAAAAAACTATTTTTTACATCAATGAATATTCAGATATTAAGAGTAAGATTCTACCAGTGAGGCTAGATGATCACTGTAGTAGATTTACTGGAGAGCTTGAATTATCTATAACCAAAATCTTTCTTGGACATGGAAACAGAAAACTATTTTATCACCCAGACAGGTAAGATAGGTGACAACCTGGCATCCAGTTCTATTTATTTTTTCTATTATGAATAAGAAACCATTTCAAAGAGGAAGAGGAAAACTGAATCCCTACAAATGTGAATTGTTGATGGACAAATAACACCACCAGGCACTTGCAATCAAAGAATGTCACAGTTTTTTACAAATATTAATACAAAGAGCATCACAATGTAATGTGACAGATATAAATCCACCCATTGCACAGATGAATGAACTTAATGGAAAGGGATTACGTGATTTTTTCTCTAGGGACCCTTTTCCCCATTTTCATTTCTGTTTGCCCTTCTTAGACATCAACTCAAGATTTATTTTGTTGATTTTATTTAAATTCAATGCCCTATTCGTGTATGTGTTGTATAAATACATATGATTCTGTGTATGCTATAAACAGTACATATGGTTCCTATGCACAGTATCAGTGATCAGATCATATCCAGACTAAACAAAAGGTTGTTTAGCCAATCTCTCCTAAGAGAAAAAAAAAAGGCAGATGTTAATGAGATTTCTTATACATTTCCCAAACTTCTTTCCATAATCTATATATGAGTTTAAATATTTATTGATGCATTAAGCTAAACAAATTTCCTCTGTGTATTTTCATCTATCTTTACAAATACTCTATTTGTCTCACTTAAATTGCAACTCTATGATCTAAAGTTTAATTTACACTTAGATTTCTGAAGTTAGATACTAAGATAAACCTTTCCTGTTTTTTTCTATGGTTGTCACAATAGACCTTCATGGCCTGTATGAGATTTCTGTCTGTGAAGTGTTTTTATTGACTTGATTTTAGTGAACATACTTTTTACTTAGCAAAAATAAAACTGAACAACATAACATTTTTAGCCCCAGATGAGTATGTTTCCTGAAAAGCAGAAACTGTTGACTTTGAAATGCCAACAAAAATCTTTCAATAGATATCTTCAAGGTATATGGTAGAGTTCAATGCATTACATCTTTTATCTTTTCAGTGTTGCTCAGTTGGAAAAAGTTTATCTGTGACTTTTTTTTACATCCTCAAAATCCTCTTAAAACTACTTTCCTGTTACTAAAATCTCCTTTTTACACACAGAGAATGATTACCTGTTACTGTGGCTCCTGAATGGTAAAATAATGTAACATTGTTATACATCGTCTATTTTATTAGAAAAATAACAGGAAAAAAAAAAAACAACAAACCAATTTCATCTACATAGCAAAGTAACAACAATTTACACTAATACTGGCCGGGGGAGAATATTTTCACATCACAAGAAGTCAGGTATCAAGAAAAACTGTACAATGATCAGCTTATTATTGTGATATGACACTGTGAAGGATTCCTAGTTCCAATTATATCTATACAATGCCACCTTTGGAAAAACAAATATCTGAACTCTGCTAACCTGTCACTTTAAACTGTTCACCTTCATAAGATCTTCAAGTAGTAATCAGTCTCCAGCCTCAGATTTTCAAACAAACTGGATTTCACAAAAAAATTCTTCACGTTTTAATGAGTCATCTCAGAATTCTGCCAGGTTTTCCACATTGCTATTTTCCATGCTGAATTTGGAAGGCATGCCTTCCAAAACACAGCAGACTGTTGGAAGAGCAATTGCTTCTCACAGCGGCAAGGTGCAGCCCATCAGCACTAGAGTCTTTTCTCTGGAAGTCCTGGCTTCTAGGTCTAAGTCCCCATTAAATACTGAACTGGGAAAACACTGTGACCCAAGTGACTAGATCTTTCTTTTGCTGCAACAGGGGTCATGACAGAGATCAATGTCATGCTCCTCTGAATGCTGAGCTTGGGGTAGACCAACCATAGGATTCTTCTGGCATGGGATGGCCCACACGATGCTCAAAGAGAAGGACCTGCTGCCTGGCTCTGCAATGAGATACTGCCCCTTGGCAGGTTTCTGGCTCCAGCTCCTGCTGATCTCAGCAGCTCCTCAGCACCTGAGCTTAACTCCTTTGGGAAGAGGATCACAGCTTCCCCCACTGTCTGCTGTGGGCATTAGAGTGTGTGTGCTGTAGATGAGGAGATGAGGATGAGATATTGCAGCTGAATAGCACAGTTAACTGTCTGTAACTCTAGTTGGACCAGTGCAGAGGTACTCCATAATTCCAGCAAAGGCTGATCATTCTCCAGCTATTCTGGAAATCTTTCCTCCACAACACTTTATCTTCAGCTTGTTAATTCTAATGGCAGAAGTTGTACTACTAGCCTACAAAATAGACCTGCCTGCTTCCCACACATCTCCCTTTAATGCCACAAAACATTTCACTGATTTTTGGAGCACAGTGTCAATGATTCTATCTCCACCTAGACTCACTGAAATATAATACACCCACTTTTCAGTTTACACCATATTACTTCTAAGAGGGAAAAGGTTTGTGCCACTTCCAGCATGATTATATTTATTTTCAAAGGCATTGCAGACATTTATTTTTTTTTGCTGTAGGTCTCTGGTCCATACAGAATTTGCTGGACATATGGAAAAAAATAGCAAAGACAGTTTCAGTCTGTGTGATGCATGTGAGAGCATCACACTTGGTTAAGGAAAAAAGAAAATACTACTCAGATTATGTGGGAATGAAAAGAGTGGAGAGAAACCCAAAGAAATGGACAAAAATTATTCCCTTATTCAGTATACCAAAAGTGCAATTGTTCCATACATATGCAGTTATATATTTTGTTACAGAAAGAGTATCTTTAAGATGTACTTAGCTTCCTAATAATGAATTTTATCATTCAGGAGAAAAAAGAGATAACATCTTGCTGTAAATTTTAGGGTCACAGGAGAAATACATGTCTTTGCAAGATCTTTGGCATGCAAGTAACAGAAGGCTATTTATTCCATCTACAAATATATTAGGCATTTTCAATAGTTGGGGAAGAAGGGTTTATCAGAAATTTATAAAATAAATTCTGGTACTGAATACTACTGTGGTAACACAGGAGATGGAGAACTATGACTGCAGCCTCAAGAACAATCTGCAGCCAGCAATAATTGCAAAAATGATCATAATGTTGCCATCTGTTTCAGTGGAAACCATTAACAATTTGTGCTACTTTGAATATGTAAGCTTCTTAGTGCTCCTGGAAAGTTACAAAACTCAATGGTTTCACAAGAGTGAGTCCAATGTTAGCAACTACAGTTTAAGGGTTATTTCTCCCTCCTGACCTTTTTTTTTAAGTCTTTTAAAATTTAATGCAGTTGTATAAAGCATTAGGATATTAACTCTTCCACTTGCTTCTCACTATTAAATAGTCACTTACGGTCTCCTTTATGACATAACAGACCTTTTTTTTGTTTCCTTCCTTATGAAGTCACTGATAGTGTTTATCTTTAGAATATCTAACAAGTGCTCTGAAATCCTTGTGGAAGATTGACTCTGACTCTTGCCGTGACTAAGAGAATAATCTGAAGAGATCAACTTTCTTAGATGCCTCATATAAGTGATTAAAGTTAGGCCAAGTCACCAGCTGCATAATAACAATATTCACCCTCAACACTATTTCTGGAGACAGCAAAAACAAGATCTATAATTAGATGCTTAGCATCACTCCTTTCATGATATGTTGATGCTAAGACATATATTTCAAGTGACTACAGAATGCATCCTTACCAGTTTAGTTCTATGAAATATAGAATTTAGTACCTGAGCATAAACCTTTTCTGGGTTTCATTTTGCTTGTGATTTGGCTTAGTAGAAATGATATTTAATCTTTTCCAAATCAGTGACATCCTACTTGTTTCTCCAGATATTGGATAAATTGATGTATTAACCACATTACTATGAGTTCATTTGCAAAGGCTGCTTTGATAAAACTTGTTGGAAAAGGGAGTAGTTGGAATTGAGGAAATAAGAAAATGGCATTTAAGAACTCAGGCTAGCACAGATTTCTTGTCCTCTTAAACTGTGCATTTAAGTGTTATTTTTTTCTATTTAAAAAGCAAACGTCTTTGTTCTGCTTCTTCCATAGAACTTTCCTGACTAGGCAGGAACTAGTTAACTATCTCCAAAAGAATATAAAATTCAAAGATGTGTGATAATTATGCTTGGGGGAAAAAAAAAAAAAGAAGAAACCAAACACAGAACATCACACCAAACCCTAAGAATGATAATTAAGAGTCTGAAGTACAAAAGGGTAATGCACTGTCCTCTTCCCCAGTAGGGAAGTTCATTATCAGTGGAATCGTGTCATTTGCCCATCTGTTCATAATTGCATTCACTGCAGGAACTAAGTGACGGAAGTGACATCACCCAGGCTTGGCACAGGCGACTCTGTGAATCATGCCTTTGGCTCTGCACTGGCACTTGCTCCAGCTCATCCTCTTCAGACTTCTTCATGGCCCGGAGAGCCCAACTGATTTACACCCATTGCCTGCAGGGCTGGCCTGGATCTGATAGCAGGGACAGAAATTTAAGAAATAAAGATGATGCAGGTTCTGGGTAGGAGTAAAGCCATATTAGGGGGGTAATTACCCTTCAACTGGTTGGAGGCATACCTCTTGTTTCTATGTCCTAAACATTGGGTGCTTAACAGCTGCTGTAATATCAATGGGCGATTGAAACAGGCCCTCATTAGATTAGCGCTGAGCTTATTGCTGGTGCCAGTCTCATTATTATTGGTGACTAAACTGGCAGATTGTCAGAACGCCTCATGGCGAGATGAGCTTTTGCAGCTCTTTGTTTGTAGTTATTATAAACAATGAAGTGAAAGCAATCCCCTGGGCATAGTCATGTCTCAGATGTTTTTTGCAAGCAGCAATCAGCTTGCAGAAGCAGCAATGGTAAACAACTTCTTATTTTAAGAAGCAATATTAATTAAAGCACAAGGCATGATTCTGAAAGAGAACTTGTTAATTATTTAATGTCACCTCCACTATCAAGCCCACCAGTTGGAAATTGTTTCATTTTGCCTCAGATGGGCTCTGCCTGTCATCTGAACCAGTGGAAAATAATGCGTGGTGCCAAGTGCCAAAAAAACAGGCAGTGTACAGCTGGGACTCATATCCCATTTTAATGTACAATCCAGGTTTATTACTTCTAAAGAATTCTGGATGTGAATAGTAGGTCATATTACACAGTGTGTATAAATGTTAAACTTAATTGGGAACATTACATTCCTCACAAGAATACAGAGACTATTAAGTGGGATGCAACTGTAGATATTCATGGTTATTGAAATTCCTGACCATCTACTGATATCACTGCATACCAGTAGATGGCTTGGAAACTCTACTCAGTTGCTAAATAGTGTAACTGAAGGGTTTGACATCTGCTAAAACATACATACATTAAGAAGAGAGAGGCTTTTCAAACTTCTAGCAAAGCTTCTGCTGCCATGCCTGTAGCACAGGAAAAGGCTTTCTACTTTTCTTGAAAATTCTACAGGTATGACCAGAGAAAGCAGAACATGAGCTGGAATCACTGGGTTTGACACAATGCTCAGAAGTGGGCATGGACCATCTGACTTTGTTTGCCTCAGTGGAAATTTTAGCCCCACTGAAAACCACTGGGACTCATTCAGTCATGAAGCTCAGCCCATGCAGAAGGTCACTGGCACCACTCAAAGGTAGTTCTAGTTTTAATTGAGCTAGAAAATTCCAACATATGAGTTTTTGCCATAAGATGACAGTTTTCTTGTTAGAAGCTGGAAAAGTGAACAGAAGTTACAAATACAGAAAAAAATTAAAAATACCTTTTTTTTTTTAATATATATATATCAATAAAAATGTAGGCTTCTTTCAAATAAGTAGCAATCAATGATGTATTTTCCAAACTGGTAGACACTGTGCTCTTGCCTCTCAGAGAATAGCATCTGATATATATGTCTATTCCGACCACTATGGAAACAAATAAGGTGAGAAAGGACCTGGCAGAACAGGCTTGCAAGACTAAGAATCATCCCCAAGCTGACTTCAAACCATTAAACTGAGATGGCAAAGCTAGTGCTTTAAGGGTCATTATTCTCTGCTGGAAAATTTGTCTGAATTGTTACCTCAGTTTTCTTAGTACACGTACCTAAATTCCAGCCTGGAACATGCATCAATCTAAAAGATCACAGCAGCTCAGGCTTTCAACTCCTATGCAGAGGAAACAAAACTCTGATTAAACAATGTTCTGAGAACATTTTCTACAGAAGAGTCAAGCACAACAGTAGGAGAAAAAATGGGCAAGCATAACATAGTTACAGGTATCAACAGTTTCAGTAAAGAGAAGAAGAAACTAGGGAATAAGCATGCAAGAGTAAGCATCTTGTCCTTACAGGAACATTGATTTACTACTTACTGATTTGAAAAGCAGATCATGTTCCTTTTCCTGCACACACGGTTAAAGAAAAATCTTGGAGTCCGGAGGACACAGTCTTAACCAAAGGGTCTGCAATATTCATGAATTGCAATTCTGTTAAACTGTAAGATCTATCAAAGACTGAGAAGAATACAAACTTTACCAGAGAGGTTAATTAATAATTTGATGGGTAGAGATAAAATAACAGGAGATCCATACACCCAACTCAATCTAACCCAAGAGTTGACAGGGTGTATCAGGAAGGATGTTAGCCCCAGGATGGAGTATATATCGAGGACAAGTAATCAACATAGTTAGATGTAGCAGTCACTCAGAGCTAACAGTGAAGTAAATATGCTTAAAATGAAGCACCAAGGAATTTAAAAGTAATGTTTCAAATCATGAAAGTGTCTATGGGCTGTTTGTTCCTTTAAGACATTTATGATTTGTGACAACAAAATGCTGCTGTAAGTTACAATTCTATTATCACCTTGCAGCAAACTAAATTGATTACACAATAATGTTTCTATTTTTTCCCCAATCTCTCAGCTGTACTCAAAGGTGTCTTAACAATCAATAAAGCAGCATCAGCAGCAGCCACAACTTGCTTCTGCTGGACAACATTTTTGAATGAGATTAATTTCACCTTCAGTGGTAAAGAGGGTGATGAGAGTATTTTTCTGCCAGTGTCAAGGGTATGGAAATGCTGACAACTTTAGTTCAGGCACATTTTCTCTTTTTGAAGGTGAAAGAGCTGCAGTCAGTAGAAAGTGAGGTGTACAAGATGTTTTTTTTCCATGTGTCCACTTCAATATTAACATGAATTCCACTTTAAGCATTGGCCACCATGAGCTAAAAAAAGAAAAATAGTTAATCAAGTTAGATCTTATACAAGACAGCCAACTGATAGCTCCTTACTTTTCTAATCAGTCATGAACCAATCCATTCTCTGTCACAAAAACTAAATTTGCTGAGATAGTCAGAATGGGTCATGAAACCAATTTTTACTTCAGAAGTGGAAGTTATTTTTCCTACAGCTTAAAAACATTTAACCAGTAAAAAAAAATCTGTCAAAAGAGAAGCCCATTCTTTATTGGCACAAGTCCCTGCGTATCAAACTCCATTTGGTAAAACTGTCTATGTTAACAGTTTAAGTCTTCATTTAGGAAAAGATTTTTTTTTTATCATTCATAAACAGTGGAAAGGTCTACAATAATAAAAAAGAAAAGCCCAATTGGAACCATAAACTAAATATAGTGCACTCGACAACTGAGAAAAACAGATTATTTTTTTACTTCAATAACCATAACTTTAGCAAATAGGGATTAGCAGAGTGTTCTATGGGATGCACAATGCAGGCAGAATATTCCGCCCATAGAAGAGAGTAGGGTTAAGAGGCACTTGATTTATAACTTGGGGTGAATAGAAAAGGGAGAAAGATTCTGAAATTAATATTTTTATTTTCAATTAATAGTTTTTATTTTAAAGATAAATACATAAATAAATAAATCTTGGATGTATATGTGTGTGTGTAATGTCTTCTACCAGTGTAACATACCACACTTCTGCCTGAAACTCTATTTGAGGAACATGTGAATTTCACTATGCATCTCAAAGGACATGTTAAGATTTTGGACTTTTATTGGCACCTACCCTCTGGACTTCCTCTGGCATCCGCCCAAAATGGACTTTCCTTTGCATTGCAAAAATGGACTGTTGGCATGCACTACCCAACCATGCATACACATGCCAGCTGCTGAGGTATTTCTGAGAGAAACTGATGGGTCCCTTAGGTGAAAAACAAGTGGAAAGGCAGCTCTCCAGACAAGTAACCAGTAGTGACACTTACATAATATTCTCCTTACACCTCCAAATTGCTGTAGCATAGCTCTAAATTTCAGAACAGCTCTAATACTCACTTGCTCCTTCCACAATATTCAAGAAACTAAGCTCTTATAAGAGATCATAGACTTTCTTCCTTCATATACTGGATAATGGCAATAACAGTACAAATATTTCCCAATTCAAAGAAAAAGGACTTCTAATGGTCATCTGTCAGGAGCATAATAATCTGTTACTCTGTTACTTACACATCTTTAAAGTATAGAACAATTTAGTGAACAAATACTTGGCAACTCGGGCAACTTTCGCACCAACTTTCCTGTTGCACTGAGAAAAAATAATCTATAAATGTCAATGTATTGATCAAGAAATAAAAGCAATTAAAACAGAAAAGTTGTAAAAGGTTTGTAAGATCAGTGTAAAACGCATGAAATGCAATAGCAACCATCTACTGCCTAATCCATCATATCACAATACTGAATTCAGTACCTTCGTTGTTCCTCCAAAGGACTTCACATTTTCAAAAGAACAGTAATTATTAGCTGCATTTAAGATCACTAATTTTAAAAGTGATTTAAAAATGGCAAAAATTTCACTACTGAGATTTACAAAGTAGGCTTTCTGTAATGAAAGCTTTCTGGCAACATACAAGGCACTGAGACCTTCTGTCCTTTTTACTTCCAAGCAAGAATATGAAAGTAAAATTCAGTGCAAATTCATATGAAATTTCCCTGCATATGAAACAGTCGTTCTGTCTGTTAAACACTACTATAGCACTTAAAATCCAAACTTGATCTGAAATCTCTGTCAAAACTCCTTTGAAGTTTTCTAGGATCTGTAGCCATCAAACACTGTAGTATAATCAGACCAGATTAAAGATTTTTGTTTATGCTATTAGTAAGGAATTTTTTTCTACTTTTTTGGCATTCCAACCTTGAATAACAATCAGCCTGTTTTTCACATAGTTCCCGACCCTTTCATCTTAGACGAGACAACAATACCTGAGACAACATATATATGCCCTTTAGGTGATGGGCTGTTTGCCTGCCAATGTGGACAATCTGTACATCTCCAGATTCTATATGACTGTCTAGAACATTTTTCAGGAATGACCTGAGATCAGATGGCCAATAGAAATCTTCCATCATCAATGGTCCATGTGGTAAGGAATTTTGCCTTTTGAAATTTCTTTTGCAGTTGTTATTAACTGTGTTGTGGCCTTCTTACTTGTAAGTCCTAGACATGGATATCTAGGTCTTATGTAGCATTGAGTAGTCTGTTTACAAGTAATTACTCTGCTGCTTCTACTGTTGATTATTTTGATAGGAGAGAATGAGACAGCCTGTATAAGAAGCATAACTTAGTCCTCCACCTCCTCAGTCTTAGCTCTAGATTTCCATGTTCAGGAGGAGCACAGCAAGGAATGTTGAAATGATTAAACATTTCCAGGTAACACCATCCTCACTTGTTTCGCCTTTTCCATCAGTCTCTTTGTTTCTTCAGTGTTGGCTCTGGTGTCCTGTTACTTGGCAGTCAATTGTCTGAATTGTCCTGTAATGTACAGTGGCTCATTGTCTGAAGATAGCATGCCTTCAATTTCCTGATCACATTCCTTGCCAAATTGTCTTCCCAGAAATAAAAGTAGCAATTGATTATGACTATCCTGTTATTATAATGAACAGTCCTGACTCACTCTCTGTTCTAACTTCACTATGTTTTTTGCACACTTAACACATGCACATAAAGTCCACAATATTTTGATAGTACTTACAGTACTTGCTCCTTTCAACCTGACTTAGACGAGAGCATTGGCTGCTTCTTGGAATATAGTCACCAAGTCCTGCCTCATGTATTGCCAGACTGTACTGGACCTCTTTTTCAGAAGCAGAAAGGGACTGTGGCATGCTAAAAGACTCTTCTCCCAATTCTTACCAAATACCAGAATTGCATTCTTAAAGGTGTGCTCTGCTAAGAGTATCTTTTTTCAGCAGTGGCTTATCAGAAGATTTGTTCTCTCTTTCACATCGCAGCACTAGAGTATCAGTATATTTTGGAGTTTTGGAGATAAACAGAAGAGTGGCTTCTTCCAACAAGATTTCTTTCCACAAGTTCCTTGTACTTGTTCAACTTGATATATGTCTTGTATCCAAAGGTGCAGGTTGTAGTGTTATATTGTTCCACCGACAGATCAAAGCCAACACCTATTCTAGCTAAACTTATACCATTTCTAGGTAACACTTTGGAAGGAAAGGGAGACCAAGAAAGATGTTAATTTTTTAAATGCCACTTCCTCCAAGCCCAAGACAGGTGCATTCCTTCAAGTAAAAAATCGGGTAGAGGTGGTAAAAGACCTGCCTGGATGAGCAAGGATATTCTGAAGAAAGTCTTGTGGAAGAAAGAAATATACAGTCTGTGGAAGAAGGGACTTGTCACTTGGGAGAACAACAGGGACATTGTCAGAGTATGTAGGAAGACAACAAGAAAGGCCAAAGCCCTCTTAGAACTTAAACTGTCAAAGGAAGTAAAAGAGAGCAGGAAGAGCTTCTTCAAATACATCAGTAGTAAAGGGAAGACTAGGGAAAATGTGGGCCCACTGCTGAATGATGTGGGAGCCCTGATAACAGAGGATGAAGAGAAGGCAGAGTTGCTGAATACCTTCTTTGCTTCAGGCTTTACTCCTAAATCTAAGATATCTGGATATAAGAGAGGAAGCCTGGAAGAGGGAAGACTCTCCACTCGTCAATGAAGAATGGGTCAGAGATCAATTATGCAAATTGAATACATGCAAGTCCAAGGCCCTGATGGGATGCACCCAAGAGTTTTGAGAGAGATGGCAGATGTTATGGCCCTACCGCTCTCCATCATTTTCAAAAGATTATGGTAAAGAGGTGCCTGAGGACTGGAGGAAAGCCAATGTCACTCCAGTCTTCATAAAGGGCAACAAGGAAGATCCAGGAAATTACAGACCAGTCAGCTTCACCTCCATCCCTGGAAAAATGACGGAGTGTCTCATTTTGGAGGTCATCTCTAAGCACATGGAAGATATGAAGGATTTTAGGAGTAGTCATCATGGATTTACCACGAGGAAATCATGCTTGACTAATCTGGTAGCCTTCTATGATGTTGTGACTGAATGGATAGATGCAGGGAGAACAGTGGATGTTGTCTACCTTGACCTTAGCAAGGCTTTTGACAGTCTCCCATAACATCCTTGTGAGAAAGCTCAGGAATTGTGGGATAGACAGTGGACAGTGAGACGGATTAAGAACTGACTACACAATAGAGGCCAAAGAGTGGTGACCAATAGTGCAGAGTCCAGCTGGAGACCTGAAACTAGTGGAGTCACCCAGGGATCAGTGCTGCGTCCATTCCTGTACAACGACTTTATCAATGACCTTGAGAGTGTCTTCTCAGCAAGTTTGTTGATGGTACGGAACTGGGAGGATTGGCTGATACACCTGAAGGCTGTGTGGCCATTCAGCAAGATTTGGACAGACTGGAGAGCTGGGCAAAGAGAAACTTAATGAGGTTCAACAAAAGCCAAGTGCAGAGTCCTGCACCTGGGAAGGAACAACAAAATTCACCAGTACAGGTTAGGAGGCAATCTGCTAGACAGTAGCTCCTTGGAAAAGGACCTTGGAGTCATGATAGACAAGTTATCCATGGGAGAACAATGTGCCCTTGTGGCCAAGAAGGACAATGGTATCCTGGGGTGCATAAGGAAGAGTGCGTCCAGCAGATCGAGGGAGGTTGTGTTCCCCCTCTACTCTGCCCTAGTGAAACCTCCCCAGTTCAAGAGGGACAGGGATCTACTTGAGAGAGTCCAACAGACGCTATGAGGATGATTAAGGGTCTAGAACACCTTCCTTATGAGGAAAGGCTGAGAGACCTGGGGCTTTTTAGTCTGGAGAGGAGAAGACTGAGAAGGGATTTAATTAATGTTTATAAATACATAAGGGATGGGTGCCAAGAAGGCAGGGACAACTTCTTTTCACTTGTGCCCTGTTATAGGACAAGGGACAATGGATTCGAGCTCAAGCACAGAAAGTTCATCCTCAACATGTGGAAGAACTTCTTTACTGTAATGATTACAGAGCACTGGAACAGATTCCCCAGAGAGATTGTGGACTCTCCTCTCGGAGACTTTCAAGACCTGTCTGGATGCATTTCTGGGTGATCTGACCTAGTTTTGGTCCTACTCTGGAAGGTGCCTTGGATTCAGTGATCTTTGGAGGTCCTTTCCAACCCCTAACATTCTGTGATTCTGTGATTTCCTATTCTATAAATGTTGTATATCCAATGAGATACTGGATTTACAGCATTACTCTTTCTGGGTTTCCCTCTGAAGCATTACAGCCTTCTCATAGACCCTCTATTGCCAGAAGGTACTCGTTATTCTTTACTCCTTCATATGTCAGCTCCTGAATTGATGACCAGAACCCCGACACGTCTCATGTGTTCACTGTCTCTTCAGCGGTGGCTGAGTAGAAGACAATATTTGCTTTTTCATTACAGAGTTGTATGTCCTACAAGAGACCTTTTTTATTTTAGCATAAAGTTGCAGACTGTCATAAAGTTTTTGATAAATAGGCGGACTAATCCTGCAGTCATCAAAAGTCTAGTGATTAGGGGACATTCTAAGAAAACCTACCTTCAACCCATATTCCACTTAAAATTGTGCCTCCTGCATTCCAACTGGACATACATGCCCTGCATACAGCTATCATCACAGCCTGGTCCTAGAAGTTTGTCTGCAGGTCCCAGACCACCTCAGAGAGAGTGCAGTGGGTGACCTCAAGGACAGCGGTTGTGAAAAAACCTAGAAGAAGCCTCAATAATCAGAGAATCATAGAATATGTCAAGTTATATGGGACCTATCTTGCAGGACTGTCTAAAACTAATTCATTGTCCAGATGCTCCCTGAACTCTGAAAGGCTTGGTTCTATGACTGCTTCGCTGGGGACCCTGTTCCACTGACAGACCACCTGACAGGACTGATAAAAGCCCATGTTTCAAAGTAAAGCATGGATTGCAATGAACCATAATTTTCTAACATAAAAAAAATATTTTTTTTTTCAACAATTCTTAACCACTCCTATTTATGGACCTTTGATGGATCTGAATCTGTCATGAGAACTAGCTGTCATTAGGCATTACATGATTCTCACGACATCCTTTGATATGGGTATATCTTTAAAAACTGCTTATTTGAGAAATACTGAACAACTTTATTGGGTAAAGATCTGATATAAGGGGCTTTCATTTTTGACAATTTCAGTTTTTCTGTATTCCACCTTACAATCTCATCCCAAACTCTCATTTAAGAGTTGCCACAAACTAGCATCTTTTCATTTTTGGTCCCAAACTAACTTGCTTGGTTTTACTTAGATGTTACCAAAGAGGTAATAAAGGTTTCCACTATGTAAAGTTAGGTAGTTGTAATTCTTTAACACTTTTTGTTTTTCAGTGCTCATGTTCTCAGTGGCTAGTTGTTTGAATCCTATGTTGAAATTCACATAAACTGTGATGTCAGTGGGGGGTTATGTGGGTTACTAGGGGACTTTTTTGAATAAGTTCCTCCAGGACAAATGCAGGTGGGAGTGCTAATTTAACATCAGACTGATTCCTTGTTATAAATCGTTACTTATTTACAATAGCGTATAGGGGCTGCAGTTCATGTTCTCCTCTTCCTGCCATACATTATTGCCAAAGGTCTATTGCCGAAGGTTTGCCTTTTATAAATCTCATGACAGTCTGTATCCCATTCTCCCAATATCCAGTCTCAGATTTTTATTGTAAAACATCATCATTAGTTAAATATTTTTCCATTCTAAAAGGGTTATTAGTATTACTAGGATTGCATTAGAGCTTTCTCCACAATCCAGCTCAAATAAACTATTTCAACTATAGATATGAAACTCTTACAGTGTTGTAAACATGAATGAAAAACTGTCAGGTCTTTATATACAAGTGTATTCAGAGTCTATCTGTTCAGCTATGGAAGATTTTTTCTTCAATGAATACATAAAAACTTCATGTGCAAATGTAAGGCAGCTATAACATTATCTTAGAATAGCACTAGTTCACATATACTACTGTTAGGAACTTTCATTCTGAGTTCCTAGGGTGGATTTTTGTCATTGAGACTGAAGAGGTTCTCTGTTCTTGTTAATGGAAGCATTTTCCTGTTGTGAAATTCATTTCTGTGGTTAATACATCTTTCTGGTTTGACTTCTGAAAATGAAAAGGAGTCTTTTGTCACATTTCCAGGTTCTAGGTTAATGGTAGATTACTCAGTTTAAAAACATAGAAAACTATTGCATCATATATTTCACAACGTCAAAATCAGATTGTTTAATAAAATAAAATAATCTGTCATGTTCTAAATCAAAGTAATCAAAATATTTTTTTCAGTTCTTACAGTGTTTCTGGTGTCATTATCTTACTTACCTTTCCCACTCACCACTTATAAGATAAAATTAAAATTTTGGTTCAATAAAATAAAATAAATGCACACACACACACAAAAACAGAAATAAACACCAAAACAAAAACAAAAACCAAACAAAAACAATAAAGAAAAAAACACTGAGAAAATGCATTCTATATGATACCTCATAAACACATATATGTCCCTCATAAACACATGCCAGTTTCCTTAGGAGAAGCTGTAGAGTATGTGGGAGAGAGGGAAAGTGGAAGAAAAATTAGGATTCTGGAAATATATATTTCAGTAAAATATGCACCTTCTATTGCTTCCAGGAGACAGTACAAATCTTAATGTATCATTCTGTGAACCATCACATTTTTGGCTACTTAGGGAACAATTAAAACTAAGCTACAATGGAATGCAGTGTTAGGCCATGAGACTAATGCATACAATGGTGACATAAGTTACTTACTTAGAACTCATTACACATCACACTGTCAATACATAACAATAATGCCTTCATTAGGAAACAACAATTCTATAAAGCACATCACAATATTAACAATTCCACCCTGTGAAAGGAAAATAATTTATATTATATTGTAAATACAGGTTTATCAGCTGTAATTCATAGCATTTTGTCTTCCCTCTTTCACAGTATTATATGCAATGGATCCTATCTCTGGCTTAAGATCATGATTAAGATACAGAATAAAGAAATAAAAAACTATACCTCCTCTTTCCAGTGCTATCTTTGACATTATATGTTTATTAAAACAGCTTTTAAGTTGTGAAAATTCTACACTAAATTTTCCAAGATGAGATGTGTAATGTTTCAGATGTGCTTTCATTGTTATTGGATGTGTTTGCTTTCTAACAATTAGAATCATAGAAAGGTTTGGGTGAGATGTTGTCAATAAGAAAAAAAAAAGTTAAGTGTATTCATAGACATAGTTTCATGATCATCAGCTTGAATCAGGAAGAAATTTATCCCTGCGGAGTATTAGGTATATAATGTAGGCTTTATTACCTCCTCCATAGCTTTTGTCACTGACCTCTGGTAGACATGAGGTCAACTGAATGGACCTATTAGCCTTTTCTGTCTGTAGTTACAGAGTGAGTTACGGAATGCAAAAGTATCATCTCCAGTAAAATGGCCATCACCCTGCCCTCTAATGCAGGTTTGTTAATGGTGCATGACTCATTGACCAAGTTTTTCTCTTCTGTATTCCAAATGTTACTTCCAATGGTTCAGACAAAATGCAATATTCATGTGGTCTCACATTATGCTTCTAGACCTGTAATTGCAATCAGATAAACTTGAAGGATGTGGCTCTCCAGCTTTATCTTTTCCATTTTGGCATATTCTTACATTTTAAGAAATTTGTAGACCAAGAATAAACATGAATGAGGAAGGAAGGGTGGAGCTGATAGGACACAGGCGTCTTACAAAAATGCACTGGTTTATAGAATAGATCCCAGAACATGGTAAGGGACTGAGATTAGGATCAATATCTCAAGCATACAACTTTTCTTAAAGAGCCAAAGATATTCTGCATCTTGCCAGTGTTCACATTCACAAAGGATTTTTTAAAACCTAAGGTGTAGTTCAGTGTCCACTTCCCCATGAATTGAAATTATAATACATGACGTGAGGAAGCAAACTCTATAACCAGTGGAAGGTTATAAAGCAGGTATGTTTATTATGGCACCAAGCACGTGGGAGATCTCTCCCCCTAACACATGTGCTGGGGTTCAACAACAATCAATTCTTATAGAAAGATTATATACATATGAATTACATTTCCAGGAAACCTATTACATATTTAGTAGAATTCCAAGAAGTCGTTATCATAACTCTCCACCCATTATCGCATGTGCACATCCTTATGGTAGTGGGGTCTTATCATCCTTCAGTGGTCTCTGAGAGGAAGATCGAAGTCTTCCTCTTAGTTGTACTTTTCAGCTTTCTAGTTTTTGGCATGCCTTGTGGTCCTTTACCAGTTCAGACTTGCTTTGATAGTTTCCCAGACTACGTTACTCATGACTATATTTTTTTTATAACTTGAAGTGTGTTACCCTGATCAGCTGTTACTATGTGCCTTACGAACAACTACAGTTTATTCCACTCCTCAAGTCATACAGAGGGTTCAGAAACATTTTGCAAACTTTGGCCATTTCTACATAAGGTCAATGAACAATACTGTTTAGATCAGTATGGAACTCCCAGAAGCTTTGTCATGTAATAAGTAACTAGCATCTATATGTTAGGGGCATGTCTAAATGGTGCAAATATGCTGCCATGTAAAAACTTCTGAGCCATATTAAGGTTCTAGAAGAAATAAGGGATTATTATGATGCATCTCTGCAAGGGTTAATTAACCTAGGCTATGGTGTACTGATATACAAACTCAAGTATTCATATTTTTCCTGTCCTTTAGAAACAACGTGACGAATATGGCCTAGAAGTGTAACAAAAATGTGTTTTGACATAACATGACATGTCTTATGTCAGAAGATATGCTATTGTAATTTGGAAGGTATCTTTGTTCTGTACATGGAATCAATATTTCAATACATTTTTTGCTGCCAAGTTTAAATTACTATTTGTTGAGGAAGCTTTGCTATTATTGTTTTGTTGGATTTTTTTGTCTTGTGTCTTTTTTATGTGGAGTAGGTTATAAAATGATGTGAAAAAAGGTTATTGCTCTGCTCTGAGGGTTTTAGAAATTCCATTCTGATGTGCTGTATCTGGAAGAAGCTTTAATTACCTCTGTTCTTGAAGATCCTATGTACTGTCTTATTCAGACTTCCCTTGAAACCTTAGCACTCGTGGCCCCAGGTAATTCAGAGTACAGGATACTTTAGGTTTTACTGCTGCCGAGGAGCACAATGTGAATTTTTAATGGGACCTATTCACTGTTTCCCTTTTCTTAGCTGGGCATAACACCAGTTTCAGGGAAAGAAGAAGAGGTGATGGGAGTAAAAAGCAAATTCAGAAGGAAAATAGAGTAGCCATCCATCAAATAACACCTGCAGCTATCTCTTAAGGGTAAAACTGGTGTTTTTCTGTTATATCTCATTTCAGTAAGGGCTGGCATAAAAAGGGGCTGAAAAAGGAGCCTAAAAGACATGAGAAAGAAAGAGGGAGAGAGATTTAATCAGACTGACTGACAAAGTTAATATATATTCTCTATGAAAGAGGAGTCTCCAGGGTCATGGTTTCAGTGTTGAACAAGAACTCAAGAAAGTTTAGAGAGCTAGATTGAGTCAGAATTGATTTTTCTCTGTTTACTACATTCCCCAGGTGAAAAGTTAATGAACCAAGGCTGAAGCATAAAAAAGGGATAGGTTACTTGGAGGGCTGTGATAAAAATATCATCCAGGTAGATCAGGGATGAACTTTCATAATCCAGACCAGGCATCTCACTAACCACAGAAAGGAGGAAGGAAAAATACACTGACAAAGCAGAGAATGCTCTGTGATGATATGCTGTTCTGACCAGAAAATACATGGAACCTCAACAGTGTAAGAGCATATGGATACCTCTTTAACTGTAGATAAGCAGGTAATTGACTGCAGCCTTTTGACAGGTCCATGAAGCCTGAGGTAAAGGTTTTAGCATCAGAACTACAGTTTCTAGGGAGAACTACTAGAAGTCAGAAGCCTGGGCTGTTAATTAGGTCTGAGAGATTTGGGTCTCTGAGGCTTACTAGCCCTGCGAAATCGACCTCACTAGTATGACACAATGCTCTCTTCCCATCACTGCCTCTTCTCACTCATCCCTGACAGAGATGCTGCATGAAAATGTATGTGTTCTTTGGTCCCAGGATTTACATTTTCTCTTCTTAATACCAAACAGGGAGTAAGGTTTGGACCGTGCTTTGCATACTTTCCATGGAGCCTTTTCTTCTTCTTTTAGAGCAAACAAAATTTTAAAAAATCCATTGACTCTTGTTAATGTCCTACCTGTTCATCACAAAAAGTCCAGAGTAACATTTAAGACTTTTTTTTGATCCAGGAAAATTGAAGAAATCAGTGCTGTTTGATTAAACCTGAAAGGGATCATTTTGGATGTTGAAGATAATCACCGAAAAACTTGCAAAGATTTTTCCTAATTTCTTTTTTCTTCTAAAGGATTTTATCAGTTATTGATGAATACTTTGTTAGAAAATCTTTTCATAAACTAAGTCACAACTAGTGAACATGAACATCATAATATCTGTCCTAGTTTCTGTTGAATTATACCAGTGGATTAAGTGATTAAAAAAAAAAAAAAGACACAAGTTCCATAATCTAGTCATTAAGACATTCATGAATGATATTAAACAGAACATATCTTACTCTCAGAGTGTTGAGATTTTAGTGTGATTTTGACCATGATCTGTCTCTCACATTTTTCAAAAAAATTTCAGCATATTCACTCACACTCTTGGGATAAATTGAAAACTATTTCTTCTCCTCAAAATCTTGAAATCATGTTTTGAATTAAAAAGTTTTTTTCTCTTTGAATTATAGATTCCTTTTGAATTTAGAAAAAAAAATGTTCAGTTCTAACATGTTTAACAATGTCAAGAAAAGGAGGGTAATTAAAGTAAATATTAGGTAATTCTTCTGTTGCCTCTGTCATTCACATTCCCTCAACTTGTCACTGGTTAGTGTAGTCCACATAAAATGGCTTTAGGATACTCATAAAAATTTCTGGGATCAATTACAGGAAAAATGGTGATGCTTCTCAGAACAGGCAAGAAGAACAAGAAGAAGCAACATGACTCTAATATAAAATATATCCATATAAAATACATCACATCAGCAATGTGAATCTATTAACAGTATTTTCTTAAAACAAGAAGACTGGAAGGCAAGAGACTGAAGTGGGTCAAGCAGAAGTTCTGCATTGAAGATGGACGAAGGAGTTGAGAGACAGTGGTGTCTCTTAAAATACATTATTCTAATATATATAATGTATATTCTAATATATTTATTTTTTTCATATGTGAAAAACACTTTCCTTCTTCATAATGTCATAGGACATATTCAGGGAACAAATACTTCAAAGCTCGTGAAGCATAAAGCATCTAATGATCTTTGGCACCTTCAGATTTAGCCAACAGGATAGAAATTATGAGCACTGTAGTTTGGCAATTAGAAGCCCAAAGTAGGAATTCAGAAGTATATTGGAAGATGCCATCAAATATTAAATCTGCCAGCGCTCTGAGCTCTCACATTACAGAGGAATGGCAAAAGCAGTCAGCTAGAGTCAGCCACATACTTGAGGTTTTCATGGCTTTTGATGGAAAACAGATAAAAGCTAGACTCGTGAAAACATTCTGTCCTCAAAGAAGACCACACAAGTGTCCCATCCACTCATTTTTTGTCATTGTACTTTTTTTTTTTTCCCAGTAAAAGTGATTGTACCAAAATAACCCACAAAGGCTTACAATGGAAAAGTCACCTGACAATAGGTACATTTAACCATGCAAAGAACATGTAACACACAGGATACTGTCCTTTTTTAAACTAACCCACCATAATTTTTTAAAATATTTTTTCTGTATTGTGTGTGACAGTTTGCTTTATGATGTCATGCCTGAGCAATCACAGAGCCATAATTGCATAGCTATGACTCATTGCAAACCAATCAGTGTAGTCAGTTTCCTAATGCTATTTTCTACTATAACATTGTTATTGTAAAGGCAGGAATTCTTTAATCATCAAATTGAATGACTGCCAAGAGCTCATTTTATTGACCATTAAACATGCTTCTGTTTAGAAGAAATGCTACAACATCACTGATTCCAATAGTGAATTTTTTCAGCAGTGTTTTTTCATAGGACAGTATGCAATTAAATGACAGGTCAAAAAAAAAAAAAAATTAATCTACAAATGTGCAGGACATTCACAAATGAAGGTACTAATCCAAACTGAATTAAAATCTCTAGTAAAGCTTGCTTCTCTTAAAAAAGCATCATATCAAACCCCATGCAAGGATACAACAAAATGCATATTTTCATTGAAAAACACTAAAATTTCTCAAAGATGAATTAAAAGTAATATCTGCACCTGAATACCACTGCTGCATGTCTTTTGATGTTTGCCATCTCTTGGCTACTCAAATGTAACTTTCAGTAAGTCCACAGTTTTAGGAAATTAAATGGAAAATAGTAAATCCCCTGCTGAATTATGGGAACAATTTTTAATGACAATGTTAGTTTCCTCACTGACAGAGGATTCCATGAGAGGTACACCATGATGTTACTTTATTCAGAGAATAATTTTCCACTTGCTGGAAAGAGGTATCTTGGCAGATACTTCAATAATATGAAAACTGAGATTAAATAAATAGATAGATAGCCATACTCACTTCAGAGGAAGAACAGTGGGTTGGTTCCCAGTTTTTGGGAAACCTGTATACAACCTTATGCCAGTACCTAAATATTTCTACATCTGCAATTTCTGAGAACACTTGCATCCCCATTCAGCAAAAAATTACCCTATTTACTAAAATACATTCTCTGTGGACAGTTAGACCATGAAAAAAATATAGATTTATGTTACTTTTTATCTTTGAACACACAGTAAGTCTAGAGTCCATAGGAATCTCACTGCATTGACCTGTCAGTACCAACTAATGATTTCCTACTGTTTTCACTTTTCCTTGTTCAGTTTGCCAAGAAAAAATGTGCAGAGTAAAACTAAAATACAGTCTTTTTCTAAGACAGTAAAAAAAAAAATAAAAATACTCCTTTGCAGCTCCATAAACATCAGTAGAATCATTATGATATTTGTCACTAAATAAACAATCCAATCAATGATAAAGGGGAAACAGTGCAGTCTAGTAATGTACTTTAAAAAAGGATGTGCTTATACAACAAAACAAATCTAATTATATGAGTCTGTAAATATGCAGAGGTTTTGTCCTCTACCAGTTAGCAAGCTGAGATATCCTTTTAACTGTCATGAAAAGTAAAATAGGCATTATTAGCAATAAGGAACCACAAGAAATACCAAGAAAGAAAAAAAAAAAAAGAAAACAGCATTTACATGCTGGAAAAGAAAGGAAAAAAAGTATCACAGTATCACAGGGTGTCAGGGGTTGGAAGGGACCTTGGAGATCTTCGAGTCCAACCCCCCCTGCCAGAGCAGGTTCATATAATCTAGCAGAGGTCACAAAGGAACGCATCCAAGAGGGTTTTGAAAACCTCCAGAGAAGGAGACTCCACAACCTCTCTGGGGAGCCTGTTCCAGTGCTCTGTGACCCTCACAGTAAAGACGTTCCTCCTCATGTTAAGGTGGAACCTTAAGATGATCCAGCTTACATCCATTCCCCCTTGTCCTATCACATGGCATGAGTGAGAAGAGGCTGTGCCTTTCCTCTTGACACTCAGCCCTCATATATTTATAAACATTTATCAAATCCCCTCTCAGTCTTCTCTTCTCCAGACTAAAAAGCCCCAGGTCCTCATAGGCATGTGTTCCAGTCCCTTAATCATTAGCCCTCTGTTGGACTCTCTCGAGTAGATCCCTGTCTCGAACTGGGGAGCCCAGAACTGGACGCAACACTCCAAGTGAGGTCTCACCAGTGCAAAGTAGAGGGGGAGCACATCCTCCCTCGATCTGCTGGACACGATCTTCTCAATGCACCCCAGGATACCATTGGCCTTCCTGGTCACAAGGGCACATTGCTGTTCCATGGAGAACTTGTTGTCTACCAGGACTCCCAAGTCCTTCTCCACAGGGCTGCTCTCCATCACATCACCCCCCAATCTGTAGTGGTGTAATTTATTCTTCTTCCCCAGATGCAGGACTCTGCAGAACCTCATTATGTTCTGCTTTGCCCAGCCCTCCAGTCTGTCCAAGTCTCACTGGGTGGCTGCACAGCCTTCATGTGTATCAACCAATCCTCCCAGTTTCATGTTGTCAGCAAACTTGCTGAGAAGATACTCTGTTCCATCATCAAGGTCATTGATAAGTATGTTGAACAGGACTGCACCCAGCATTGATCCCTGGGGGACTCCAATAGTTACAGCTCTCCAGCTGGACTTGGCACCATTGACCACCACTCTTTGGACTCTATTGTCCAACCAGTTCTTAATCCATTTTACTGTCTACTCTTCTATCCCATATTTCCTGAGTTTCTTCACGAGGATGTTATGGGAGACTGCATCAAAAGCCTTGCTAAGGTCAAGGTAAACTACATCCACTGGTCTCCCTGCATCTATACATCCAGTTACAATATCATAGAAGGCTATTAGATTAGTCAAGCATGACTTTCCCTTGGTAAATCCATGTTGACTGCTCCTGATAACCTTCAGACATGACAAAAGAAGAATGTGTCTGTGACATAGATGTATTGACAAATGCATCCATATTTTAACACAGCCATGTTGCATGATGACAAACTGAAAAACAAGTCCAGAATTTACCAGAAGTGAACCAGTCTTATGGAATGAAAGTATCAAAAGGCAAGCTGAATTGACCATTTGATGTTGCAGGTTAGGTGCTACCTGGTAAAAGAACTAGTATTTATTGTCCAATAATTCACCGCTGAATTCATTAGGTGAAGCTCAAAGTGTTTTTTTGTTTGCGTGCTCTTCCATCAAGGCAGCAGAATACAGGCATCTTGTTAGAACAGATCCTGGTGTTTTAGATCATTTCTCTTTCTTATTTCCCATGTTCAGGAAGACATAAAGGATGCATAAATGCTTTGGATAAAGGAGGCATAAATGCTTTGAATCTCTGTGAATAAGCCAGTACTGTCTTCTAAACCATCTTAAGGTTGTCCTCAAAGCCAAAACCAATGTCTGCTTAGAAATGAACACAAAAGCATTCAACTCTCCTATCTGACCATACCCAGGGAATGCCTTAGTATCTCAGTGCTTTGTGTCCTAGCAGACAAACATCAGCAGATTTCCTGAATGCAGATGAAGAGCTTGTTCTTTGCTATTAGTCATAGGTCGTGCTAGGTTACCCGGAGCATTTAAAGAATCAATTCATGCCAGTTCAATCGAATTTTGATACATGACATCCAATTTCCAGTAATTTCACCCATGTGAATTTGGGAAAACATAATTCCAGATAAAGATATACCTAAAAGCAACTGTATCATGTCAGAGCCTGTACCACAGGTATGCAGAGTGCACCACTTTCTCTTCATCCCTCCTGCAATGCTGATGTGATGTTCTCTCCTTGCCTTGTAAGTCCATAGACAGCTATCAGCTGCACACAATGAAAACTGCAGATAACCACTGAAACATCCAAAGCAAAATTTCCTCAAATGCAGAAGGAATATTGTCACACTACTGAGTGGAGCAGAAGCTGAATGAGCAGCATGGACAATCATTAGATGCCTCTACTTCTTGTAGCATTTGTCAATGCTAACCTTTCATGAAAGACACCAATAAAGGAACTGGGTATTGAAAATATTCCAAAGAAAAAAGTTTCTTTATTAGCACACAAACAACCTCACAGATATGGCAGTGAGACAAGAGTGTATGACATACTTGTCTAAAAGAAGAAACCAATCCTTGCTTTATCGAAAGAGTTGAATAAGGATGTTGTTTAGTGTTTTGCTTTCTGCTATTGTAGTTGTGACAGTTTTCTGAAGATTGCATTATAAGTGATAATTAAGCTGAAGAAAAGAGAATGACAGCCTAGTGATGGACAGTCAACTACTGAGGCAAAATTAAATGGATGAGGGACAGTAAATCAGAAATGTCAGCATCCGAGAAACCCTGGCCATAAAAATCAGAGTGCAGCAGATTTTAGTAGAAAGGTTACTTTTTTCCTCTCCTTTTAAAAGATAGTCCTCAGAAAAGAAAACATCTATAATTACTTTCAGGAGGCTGAGGGCATCCATGGGCACTGACCAGCACCCATCCTTGCCCTGACCAGCCCTACTGGGACTCCCAACCAGGCCCTCTCAGTCCAAGACCTGATGGTCTCCACTCAGTCTCTTGAGACATGTTTCCTGCCATTCCTGATTAGCTCCTCAGGATTCTGGACTGATTTTGGACCAGATTTGACATCTGTTATATGCTCGATCATCACAGGATTGCAGATGAACCTTATCCCTGTCTGTGCTTTGTCTTGGATTCTGTAGACAAGGGCCCTGACTATGTTATCCAGCTCCCAGATCAGGCCTCCTCATGGACCTGTCCTGTTCTCACTGCTCCTGGTACCTGCTAAGGCAGGAGAGGATACAAGGGGAGTGAGTCCCATATTCTCTTTTCCTCATCAACCAAAAAATCCCTTGGTGTGACAGCTGTGTGTATATGTACACCAGAGCAGGTGCATGGTAGAATACATTTATGTATAAAGTACAGTCAGGTAGAGTTTGAGGTGGAAAGCAACCAGGCGCAATAAGAAATACATTTGGAAAGAATGGTGGAATACACATGGGGACCTTAGGAAATCATGAATGCCAATCAGAAAACTTCTGACCTTGAAGGCAGTGCCTGACACAAAGGAAGGAAGAAATCAGTTAGTAGGTGTTTTCAAAGAGGGAAAAAGCGATGTGATATAGGAGAAACTATAGAAGAACAAATTTGATGTTATAAATAAGCATTTTCAGGAAGAAAAAAATCCAAACAAACAAAAACCCAGAACAAAATCCAAAGAAACAAACATAAAAAAAAACCAACAAAAACAAAGCAAAACCAACCAAAAAAAAACCACAAACCCACGAACAAACAAACAAAAAATACAACACACAAAAAACTCACACATGATTAATTGGTCCAGACTGCAGAGTAACACTCCAAACTGACTTCAACAGCAAGGAAAAGCTGGACAATGTGGCTGAAGACTTTGTGTTTAATACTAACAGGTCCATCCACAGAGCAAACCTAGGAATGAAAACTGAAAATTATGTGCATACATGCAAATAAGAGTCTGAAAAAGATGCAGAAATGCACTAGTCGAACATCAAAATGGGTAAACATTGTCACTGTGTTCCCATCAGGACTAATTAAAGCTAACAATATCAGACAAGATGAAATCCTACAGTATTCAAGTCCCTTAGAAAGACAGTGCTTAGTTACCTTTTCAACTAATGTCATCCAACCATCACATGACACCCTTAAGTAGATGAGATGTGGTTGTCTTTATTTACTTCATCTAGACCTTTTATAGCTATTTTTATTTTCCTTTAAGGTCCAGTGCGAACCTAAAATTATGTACTTTATTTTGGACATTCAGATAAATATTTTGGAAAGTTTTTGTCCTCACTTTGAGCTCATAGAGCTCTAATGATAAATAGGTATCATCAAGGCACTTGTCAACGAAGTGTGCAATGAATCAAAATACAAGTCTACAAAAATGCCACCCACAGCATGATACTTCAGAGCACCAACAGTGTAGCAGGCTTCCTATTAAAGGAATTACATGGTGTAGTTTCAAAAGTTTGCACTGGAAGTATAGAGGAAAATATTCTGTTAATGACCAGTAACAGTAAAAGCTCTATATCATCTGCAAATTAACCTGAAATTTTGAAGGGATTGGTAATATTACCAGAAAATAAATAGGAGTGTCATATTCCTCAGTGAAATTTTGCTAATCTCTACCCAAAAATCTTTAAACTTAACAAAACTTTGCATCATAGTATAGAAGATCCATGACTGCAAAGTTGTTAATTTAGTTTTCCTAATTAGAGATGACTACTTCAATCATGCTCTTTTGATTTTTAATAATAACCTACAGGCTGCTTAAAAAAATACTGCAGACCTTCATCTGGTCACAGTTGCACAATTGTATAAACACAAATAGGTAACTAAAGCTACACACAATGTGGCAGAGTCAGTGTCCGGACATTCAATTTTAACATGAAAATACTGTTTAACATGTATTGTAGGATAGATCGGATTCAAACCATAAACACAGGCTCTTTGAATACCTGCAAAGCAATGTTTAGAAAGCAAATGAGTCCTGCTCATTCACATCCAAAAAGTAAAGATGGATGCTTTCTTTGCTAGTAATGTCAGCTGTTGCCATAACATTCCTCCTCTGCAGCTTCCCCACAGATTCTGTGGCAAGATTTGGGATAAGTTTTTCTCTGTGTTATCCCATTATAAACTTTCAGACTCCTCAATGACCCAAATGATATTTTCTCCTTAATCTTCTCTTACTCAGCCAGGACATCCTGTCAGGATGCTTTTCAGCAGGCTTTTTGAGTCTGGTAGTTAGAAGTCATTAGTAATGGCTCTGTTATGAAGCTGGAGAAAGAACCAACACTTTCCTATGTGATGTCTCAAATTTCTGTACTGATCTTTGTTCATAATAATTAAAATACATTTTGATTACAATTAAAGCACTGCTTAATAAGTACATTTGCTGCCGAACAAATCTAAACAACCTAAAGTGATAAATGACAATTATTTCTTAACAATACAATCTAAGCTGGTCTTTGAGAAAACAAACATTTTTCGAAGCCTTCTGGCAGTCTTTAAGAGTTATACATATCCAGTAGTAAGAAAACTTCTAGTCTCCTTTCTACTTGCACACTATCTATGCTCATCCTGACACAGTTTCATGGAAATGGGAAAAAGATGGGAAAGGAATGCTCAGCTATTCAGTGTTACCAAAGGGCCAATAAGGCAGTCAAGAATTAACAGGGAAGGTATTAACAAAAACTTCTTTTCCTATACTGTCTCTATACTCCTATTGAACTTCATCAACTCCTGTCCTCTTCCTTAAAAGTCCTTTGTACTTCATCATCAGATTTCAGGGTGGAGCTCAAAGTAATGGTCATGTTTTTAATAATATTGACTATCTAGTGAATCTTTGTTCAGTACAGCAAACAAGACAAGGAGAAGATTCCTTTTGCCTTCTCACTCTTTTCCAATACTTTGCTTTTCCAAGCATCCAATCTCAGGCCACCTTTCTTAATGTTTTCAGGCAGCTGACAAGTTTTAATCTTTTTGCCATCCTGAGGAAGTGTCTAATGATGTCTAGGTTCAAAAATATAAAAAAGGAAAGGGAAAATATGAAAAACTGTGTGACAACTAAGGTCTGAAGCCCTAAGTCTAAAAAACAGTTCACCAAAGATAATTGTCCAGTGCTGTTGTGTAAATAAAACTCTACCACCATGAGTGTCTTCTAAAGTTTTGGGTAACAACACATTTCTCAATTGTAGAGATGAAGATACAAAGTTTGATCGAATGTTTTCTTGTCCTCTTAGTCAGAGGGAGAAAAACTAGGAAAAAAAACCAAAGTTCCCTTGAAATTCTATTACCTCAATCCATTAAGCAAGTCTCAGGCAATTTACCTTTTAAAACATTAGTTGTATAACAGGGATTTTGACTGAGATTTTGACTATATTCATGCTGCTTATAGAGTAGTAATATATTTAAAGTTCTCTTTTTAATCACCATTTTCTTTTCAAAAAGGGAAAACGGGCAGTAAACAGGCACATCATCTTCAAAATCTCAACGAAAATGAGTGTAGTAACTCACATCTTACTAAAAAATTCTTAAAAACCAAAGCATGCATACATATGATTTAGGAAAAACATGATTTAACATGGCAAAAGAGAAATACTACACTGAGAGTAGAGGCCCTTATGTTCTTAACAGAGTAGATCAATGCATATTTGGTGCAAACACAATGCTTAGTTACAAAGGCAGAAGTCCTGAAATTGACTTTGCATAGACAGATTCAGTCGTCGTCTTGAAGCATCATTGACTTTAATTGACTCCCACATGGAGTCCATTGCAGAATCAGAGACTGGTAATGACCATGGTATAAGGGCCTGAGTCCTTGTACTTTAAACGCAGTGTGAGATTTTACAGTTGACTTAGTGTATTTCAAATCTGAGTCTAAATGCAGATAGATAAGAAAGCATAAGTAGTTTGAATGCATTTCTGAATTAAAAGACTTTCTTTCAGCACTTGCATATAAACATTAAACTCAGCAGTACACATCTTTGAAAAATTCATTCATCTCTGTTATGGAAAATAAATAAAAAGGAAAGCTTGCATCCTAACTCTTTGAATTAACCTAAAAAAGGGATAAGGTTGGGGATTTTTTCCTGGATTTTCACAACATTGAAGTTCTTATCTTCTACTACTGTGGTTATGAGCAGTGCATTTCACCTTAAAAAGGCTCACTTGTTTTCATTGGTAGCTTTGTACATTTACAGTATAACTCAATGTTAATTAAAGTCAGTCAATGCAACTGAAACAATTATAGGCTCACTTTCGGATTTAAATGTTCCACTACTGAACAGTTACAAGTAAATCAATTAAATTTTCTCTTTACATAGGATACATTTCTTGACACTATCATTTTTATGACTTTAAAGTGGGAGGGAAAAATCTACTATAGTCCCCAGATTTCCTTACATATTTTCATCCTGTGTCACTTTCAAAGTAAGAGACACTGCTGACAGTGCTTCCTTTAATAAGAGCTAAGAGTCTTTCCCTGCATTTCTTATCTTGTAGGCATTCAGTTCTGCTCTCAGTGAACCTGGGTCTCTCAGAAGAATTGCCCATTTAAAAGTTTATTAACACTAATTCCTTCCTTTAAGTAAGAAAACCAGATTTTTTAAAACCAAAGAACAATAACAGATATAAAACAAATCGTAAATGTTAGTGTTTATTGTGTTATTATAAATTAATTTTACATTTTTGTGTGCATAAATTACCTAATTGTTAAGACACTTGAGGCAAGACCATTAAATTAACCTACACTTGCTCTGTGCAATAAATGCAAAATATACATTTATAAATAAAAGAGAGTAGAGTAAATGTGGAATATTTTTGGATTACTGCATTCCAAAAGTTTTACTGCCTCTTTTACCACTCACACTGCTGTAAAACAGAGGTAATGACAATAATTTATGCATCCATATACTAACACACATCCTTAAAATAGTATTTAAGGCATCATCTATAACATTCTATTGCTGAAGTACAGTCATTCATACGAGCAATGTAACTGGTCCTGCCTGATAGAGAAATTGCCTAGAACTTCCACAACTTTGTTTCTCTTAGTTTGTTAATCTACTTGTAGTAAAATTTCTGATGCTATACATTTACCCAAGCTAAAAATTCTGGGAGATGTTTCAGAAAATAATATTTTGTTAAATATTGAGGTAGTGGAGATAAAGCAGAGAATTAAAAAAAAAAATGTTTAGTTTAAATATCTTTTGAGAACTTTTTGTCATACCATGGAAAATCCATTCAGATCTGATCAGTTCTTATGTTCATGGTAAATTCCAGTTTTATTCATGCTTAGTGGAGGTGATTTTCAATTTTTAACAGCTATACACCTCTGAGGAAGTTATTCTCCCTTAAATCTATTAAGCCCTTGGTAGTGCTGAGATTGTATATGCCTTACACTCACAGAGCAACCATCCAGGCCTCCTGAAGCAAGGAGCTGCTGTCATTCAACCAGATGTGGTCTGCAATAGATGTTCTCAACTACACCGGGCTGGTGCAAGATCAGCAGCCAGGACAGAGATGGAAGCCTTACTTTTTCCTCCAAGCTAGAAGTAGTTCTCCTAGTAGGACCCAAACTAGAAAAAATAAGAGGAATCATAGAGCAGGAAAAGCAAATTGGTCCAAAAGACTTTGCAGAACCAAAACTGGCACACAACAAGATGATCTGGTTGCCACAGAACACTGAGCTCACACAAGGATTCAGACCCCAGAGGGAAAGCTTAGCCAGGCTGGGTGTAAATGAGGGAAGGAGGAGACCAAACCAAGAATCCATATGCATCCCCAGGGAAGATCTATTCATGCAATGACATAGCAACTCTTGTAGGAAAAAAGTTATGAGATAAGGAAAAACAGGCTATTTATGAATTGGAATATCAAGTACCTAATACAGGTTGAACTTAAGTCTTTCCAGCATTTCACAAAACAGACTATTTTAGTAAAATTTATAAGAATGTAACACCTCTGAGATTCTTTCATGGTGAAGTTCGCTTGAGATGAGTCCTGTTGTTATGAATAGAGCAACAATACTATGAACAAATAAGTCTCATCTCCTTGCAAATTGTATGGGGGTTACTAAAACCTTCCAGGCAGAGGAGGACCAAATTAATGATACACGGGACCTTTGTTACTTCCTAACATTTAAATGCTTGACTTTATAACTTGAATAATGCTTGATGCAGCCATTCTTCATGCTGCATTTATAATGCACCATCGCTGTGAAGTTCAAATGCATTAGCCAGATAAAAATGAACAGTTATAGTCAGTGGCACAAATCAAACTTCTACAACTACCAATCTCAAATAGAACAGACACAGACCAGCCTTCTAAGCTGCCCCTCATGTTTTCCAGTGTAATTCGTTATTTGTTTGCTGCCTTTCAATATACTCTTGGAAAGGCATGTTGCAAATATATGTTCTGTATCAACCACAAGAAAAAATTTTGCCCTGTATTTTCACTTGCAATTGAACTCTCTTGGGGACAAGAACTATGAGATCAAAGCAAACTGAAAGTAGTCATAAAAATTATGCCACATATCAACAACCTGGTAATACACAGAAACTGTCAAAGCTGGATGCAACTGGAACGTCAGTGAGGAGAAGAGTGGCTGATGGGTGACACAGTTGATACACACAATTCAAAATACACTCTATAGAGTCAGGGCTATTTCTTCATGTCCTTTTCATATAAATCTATGTTGTTCTTGTGTTTCTGTCTCTGAGAATAGGATAAAGGAACTCAGTGGTGCCCCCTACACTAGGATAAAAAGGTATTACTTGAAAGATCATAAAGGAAAAATAAAAGGGGTTTTTCCAACAACTCTAAAACTCCAAGTTGGGCTGAGAAAACATATTACCTGGAAAAGATGTGGCATCTTGTATTTTACCCAAAAGGCAAAGACATATTCTTGACTTAGAGTTCTAAAATACGTTAATTGTGGTGTTTTACTAACCACTTGAAAGTTTCATTTTAAAAATACCTATAAAGGTATAGATAATGATATAAATATACACATAGCTAAATGTAAGCTGTTCTAGATGAAGTTGGAGTGGAAGAAAAACTAGTGTATGACTGTAGATGATTGATAGAGAGACTTTTCATGAAATATTTGTTAAGTGTACTAATGGACATCTGTAGTCTGCCTCCACTGCTATCAGCTTTGGTCATTTATCAGCATCCAGACTACTCAATCAGCTAAACCTAAGTAATTGCCTTGAATATCAAGGCCTTAATACCACAGTCAGAGGGAATGTTTGCCCATTTTGTTAAGAATTCTACATTCATATTTTGAGGACAGGTCTGTTTATTTAACTCCACTTAAAATATCTGGGGGTCCTGGTAGACAGCAGGTTGATCGTGAGCCATCAATGTGCCCTTGTTGCTGGGAAGGCCAACAGCATCCTGGGGTGTATTAGAAGGGGTGTGTTTAGTAGGTCAAGAGACATTCTCTTCCCCCTCTGCCCTGGTGAGGCCGCATCTGAAATATTGTGTCCATATCTGGGCCACTCAGTTCAAGAAGGACTGGAAACTTCTTGAAAGAGTCCAGTGCAGAGCCACAAAAATGATTAAGGGAGTGGAATGTCTCTTTTGCAAATATGCAAAGGGAAAGTGTCAGGAGGACGGAGTCAAGCTCTTCTCAGTGACGTCCAATGATAGGACAAGGGACAATAGGTACAAGCATAGGAGGTTCCACATAAACATAAGGAGAAAATTTTTCATGGTGTGGGTGACAGAGCAGTGGAACAGGCTGCCCAGGAAAGTCGTGGAGTCTCCTTCCCTGGAGACATTCAAGATCCACCTGGATGTGTTCTCCTGTGTGACCTAATCCTGCTCTGTCAGGAGGATTGGACTAGAAGATCTTTAAAGGTCCCTTCCTACCCCTAACATTCTGTGATTCTGCGAAGTCTAGCTATTGAGCTATGTAATTCTTTGGAAAATAAGCAGAAGAAGTCGCAAATAGAATTGCAACTTTGAAGAACTCTTTGTGGGTTGCAAAACATATACACATTTTCTGAATCTGATATCTGTACACTTGTTTTTTTTCTGACCATACAAATACATCAAGAAAGTAATGTTAATGCTTTTACTGAAAAAATAGACTTATTACTCTACCAAAGATATGGGAGAAGGATACTGTCAGTATTATATAAATTCCACCTTTATTTCCTCTTCAAGAACAACCAAAAAATGTAGAGTATCAGTTAACTTATTCTCATCCATTAGCTCTCAGCGTTCAAAGTAGAAGGGTAGAAGTAGGGTTCAAGAAAGGATAGTTAGGAAATGAGTATCTACAAAGTCAATTTTAGTCTAGTATAGCTAATCTCTTTAGGCTCTATCTATAGTTAGTGGAGTAAGATAGTCTTCTATAGAGGATGATTCAGAATAGAAACCTAATTTAGCTTTTCTGACTCACCCTCCTCAGAATGAATCAGCAGGCACTCTTGACCAACATTATGCCTGAAAATTGAAAATGCCTTTCCTTTACCTGAGAACATATGACGCACTATTCCCAATCTGAAAGAAATTTATATTCTCTACAGTACTTACTGTAACACACTTAAAATAATTTTCCCCTCTGGAAAACACTAGAAAGAGAAAAAGTTCAAGAAATGAACAAACAACCAAGACAGAACATGAGTGTTAAACAGCTGGTCAAAGCAGCTCAAGTCCTTATTGCCACAGCTGATAGAGGAAACGTGATCAAGTATAGACTTATTCCAACTGATTTTTGTCTTCAGGTTATAGGGTCTGTTGAATGTGTACAGATAACATCCCTAACAAACTGTATACTTTTTGGGGTAAAAGCTGTCATTTCATTTGTGAACTTGGGCAGTGTTTGATATGCCATGTTTGGCTGGAAAATGAAGCTAGTTCAGAATGTTAATTTCAAGTGGAAAAAAATCAGTTATATACAACAGTTTAGCAGGAACAAAGGTGACAGAGGAAACAATGACCACAGGTGTCCACTTTCCTTACCATCTTGTTCATACCTACTTTTCTCCAACAGGAGGAAGGGAAAGAGATATTCTTGAAGTATATGAAAAGACAAGAGTAACCAAGGAGGATATTACATGTTTTTAGGCTTTAATGACTCACAGTTATATCAGCCAACTATGAATGCTGCATGTTAATTAGAACTGGTGACCTTGGGAAAACTCAACTGAGTAGGAAGATTTCTCTGAAAGAAAATGTCCTTAAAGTTGACTAAAGTTGTAATACCAAAAATCAAGTTTATTTGAGAACTCACTTTTGCAATTTTTAAAATATATGTCAGTACATATTAAAAAAGGCAATCCCATTTAAATATTTTATTTTATCAATATTAGCATTAATAAAATATATAAACCTTCTTATTTCACATAATTTTATTTTCTTCACTTTTAGAGTAGATATTAACACTAATACAAAACATTTCCCTCAGAATTATTTTATCTAAACTGCAAAAGAGTGTCACGGGTCAGTTCACATAACAGCATTAGAAATACTGATCTTAGGGAACATCTTACAAAAGCATTTTACCTACTGTAGTCCTATTTGCCAAAATAGAATTTGGATTATGAACAAATCTACATGCTTTACACCTACAGAGTAGTAGTAATATTCTATTATGCTCACTATATTTCAACTAGCTCTAAAGCAGATTGGGTGCTGCTCTCTGGCTAGCAATAATCTTAAGAAGGCTCTAGGTTGATGATACCTACAAATATCTGCTTTGCACTTTAGCAGAATAAATATAATTCACTAACAGCAGCAACACCAAGCCAGACATACTCCGATTAAGTACCTGTTGAAAATAGGGTGTAATTGTTTCAACATTTTCAAAAATGTTACCTTGCCTGTTTCAAGTATGTTAACATCCAGCAATCACTGTGAGTCATTTCAACACACATTTGTAGACATATCAGCCACCTGTCCTCTGAGCCTTTCTCTGCTCTGTTCTCTGTCACTGTCACAGTATCATCCTCCAGGCAATGTGCTCAGCATGAAACATGAGTGATACCTTTTGGATTTATCTTATGGGGAGAGGGGAAGAACTGTAGCTCTGCACTGCTGCGTCATAACATTTGTATATATGCCTCATAGAGTCTCATCAGGTGATGACATTGCATTTTTATATCATGTAGTCACATTCTGATGCACATCATCACACCATGATGCTGCATTTCAATGCAAATTCACCACAGGAGGCCTCAAATAAAGTGGTGGTGTTTCTAGATGTCCCGAAGCCTAGGAAATTGAAAAACGTGATACAGAGCTTTAAAAACTGGGACTGCACTCCAAATATTACCGAGGTCATTGATCTCATAACCAATATTACTTTATACATTGAACAATTCAGCCAACAGCAGTGTATGAGAGTTCACTATTAGTTTAGGGAATAATATTTTGTTTGCTTGCTTGCTTTTGACTTACTGGCTGTCATGAGCCTAACAAAATAAACCAGACCATTGAGCAAACAGCACTCAACTGAAACACTTCAAATGGCTTTTTTACCACAGGTCCATTGTATAGCTTATCATTTAAGTTTTGTTCCTACATTAATGGGAGTCTAGGCATAAAATCATTATAGAGATTTACTCCAAACATTTTGCATTACTGAGTTGAATCTTCATCAATTTATGTTTGTTTCTAGCAGGTTAACCTCCCAGAGGTGTTATAGATGAAGTCTAATGGTGACAAACAGAGAAGGGTCATTTTGTGTTATGAAATAGAAAAGACTCTGAAGACCCTAGAAATGCATTAGTAAAACACAGTATAGGATCTAGATGTGTTCAAAAAAGCTGAAGGAAAGCTACCTCTGTGCTTGTTGTATAAGATATCCTTATATGGCTTTATTAAACTGGTTTTCATAGCAGATTTGCACAGGGAGGTGTGTCCTGGTTTGGGTGAAAACAGGACTAATTCTGTGGGACACCTTCACAAAGAGACTGAACAGTTCATGGAAGGCTATATGCGACCAAAAACCCTTGAAACTACACTTGGTGGGATATTGGGAAAGGCTGCCCAGGGAGGTGGTTGAATCACCACCCCTGGATGTGTTTAAGAATCGCTTAGATGTAGTGTTGGAGGATATGGTCTAGGGGTGAACTTGTAGAGTATGGTGAATGGTTGGACACGATGACCCCATGGATCTTTTCCAACCTAGATGTTTCTGTGATTCTGTGATACACTAAGATCGTTTTAACCATTTAAGCTTTAAATCATGCCATTTAATCAGCCCCATTGTAAGCTATGCAAACTGCACCTTCATCACAAATGGAGAAACTGTTTCTGGTTTGGTCATAGACATCCTTTATAACTATGTAAATGTCACTCCTCTCCGCACCTCATAGCACTACTGTAACCCAGAGTAATTAAAAAAGGGCAGTGAGAGGTGTGTTCTCCTTCTGCCTTAGTGTATCCTCTGTTCTATAAAAAGAAGGTTACAGCAATTCCTTTCAAATAAAATCATTCTAACACTGGGAAAGTAATCATAGCTCTCTGTTAAATTGTTCTGTAACCTGGGGTTAATTAGGGACTATGTAACAAAAGTGACCTATGAGCATGGATACTGAGCAGTCCAGTAGATAATCCACTTTAAATGTCTCTGCTACTAAACACATCTAACCAGACATTCAAGTTTAGCAGATGCTTCAGCTTTTCTTTCAAACAGAAACTTAAAATAACTACTTTTCCTACAGTTTCAATGACTACAAAAGCAGACAGTCCTATATACACCAGCAAAAATAGTTAATGTATAGAGACAGACACCAAAGGGAGCTGAAAGCATAGAAAGCTTTGTATATGCCCAGAAACTGAAAAAACTTGTAGACTTATATTCTTACTCATCATAGGACCAAAAATAGTTTGTCTCAGTATTTATTTTCTTTGGTGAAAATTCTGAAAACAACTGGGGTCAGAGACAGGTTATTGGAAATTAAGTCTGCTTTGCAATGACCAGTCCTTTTCTGAAATCTTACCAGTAAATGAGGAAAAGAACAAGCAGGAGGTAGAAGTATTTTACTGTAAAGTTACATGCAACCTGTTTATGGTGGTGGAAAGGAGAGCTGTATCACTTGGAATGTCTTCACACTTACTCTTTGGATTGCACAGCTTTTAACATCTGTTAAGGTCTATTTCTTCTCTATGGGATGTTGTTTGAAAGTGTCAGAAACAGGTATTCAGGCATTGAGATTTTCATTAAAAAGCTGTCATGCTCATTTGTGCTTAAAATTAGAACACAAAATAGAGTTTAAGTTATTCAGTTGAGAAAAAGTATGAAAAAAAAAAAAAAAAAAAGCAGAAATCTTCCCAATGGTTTCTCCAGTTTTCCTTTTAAGTGATATGATCACCAAAGCAACCTAGATGGTCATGAATACCCTCTGGGAACACTGTCTGGCAGCACAGAGATGGTCACCATTTATAACTAAATTATAGATACAGAGATGACATCACTCTAGGAGTGAGAGTGTGAATAAAGGAAGAAGAACAGAACAGTGAAACCAGAGTACATTATAGAGGCTGTTGACCTCAGCGCAGACAGGGCATCTGGTTTGCACAACTTAACTAAAATTACCTGCTGGAGAAGCCATATATAATCTCCTGGGGAACCATAATCTTCATTTTTTCTATTTGTTTAGAAATAGTAGAAGGAGATCGGAATCTGCAAGGGTTTCTGACTTGTACAGCAGCACCAATTCAAAAGTAATCATTCTAGACCCGTTCCTTTATCTACTTGTCTTCTCTCAGCAACATGCAGTCTTTCCACTAAGAGTGTTTCCCTGGTCTATAAATTGTTTTCTGGAACCATGGCTATCTCAACTACTGCTTGCAAAAAAAAAGGTCAGGGATTTTTATTTTTCTATTTTTTTTCCCCAAGTACCACAATTATAATTGGTAGCTGCTGTCCTCATCCTACTCTACACAAAGATTACACGTTTCATAAAATTAGACTTACACATTTAAACAGTGGAATTGGCATTATTTGCAACTCAAAAAACACCCATCATGTTGGGTCTAAATGTTCACTCCTAAAGGTGCTGGCATCTCCAAGTTGCACCTAATTGCCACTTAACATCGGCTCAAACCATATCCCAAATATTCTGTATCACTAAAGGCCAGTCTGGTAAGCTAACAGGATCTACATGGCATGCTGATGAAGCAGTCTGACTCATGCTAAAGAATGGATCAGAAGAAATGATCCTTGTATGCTTACATGAGGTTATGGTCACTGTCAGTCTGTTAGGGGCATCACCCATCACAGATGTCTATCTAATGAAGTCACAGCACTGTCTGGACTTATGCAATTATTAAAATGCTGACTGCCCAGGAGGAATACAGAAATCTGCTGTTAATGTAGGTCATTCAGGGAACCCACATTCCCGTTCCCAATTACATTTGAATGGGATAAGTATGGTATAATTATCTGACCTAGTAGGCTGACTAATACTTTCTCCTCTTCCTTCACATCCCTAGACACCACCCCCGCCCCCCCAACATTCAAGCATACATTTTTATTTCATGAGGTTATTTGCTAGATCACTAGATCACTATCCTGAGATTGTCAACACATGTGGCTCTATTTGGATTGGTTAACATGTGCACATTAGAGATTCCATCATCCTGCTGCAAATACGCCCCACCTTCTTTCACAATCTTTATTTGCAGTACTATTCTTCTGTTACGCTTCTGAAATCTGTGCACTTGTTGCAAATAGTGTAATGCCTCTATTATGGAAAAACAGCAGACATTTTGGGTCACATGTCCAGTAGTTCCCATTTCCTGACAGTGAAAAGAGAATACAAGTGACGTATTCAGCACTGTGCTCTTGTTCACTGCAGCTTTCTTTTTTTTAAGACTTTCCTGCAGTTCCTGTAAGGAGCTGTGTGACTTTCCAAACTCATGTTCTTTTATACACATGGAAAAAAAGCAGGTGGTAACAGCAATATATACAAATCATGAAGGGGTAAAAAAAAAAAAAAAAAAAGAAAGGGAGAAGGGAGAAGGGAGAAGGGAGAAGGGAGAAGGGAAAAGGGAGAAGGGAAGAGGGAAAGGGGAAG